>JBAMBO010000760.1:0-11346 GCA_037044535.1 Lordiphosa magnipectinata
CCTCCGCTTGCCCGCCCTCTCGCGCATCGGCGCTTTGCCGGGATCCAATGTAGGCAGTGTCCAGGAAAGTATGTAGCCAGCTCTTCAAAGTTTCTCTCGATAAATATTTCGAAAAGGAAAAATATTTCGTGATTGTTTACATAGTTTATAAAATTCTTATATAATAGTTTACTCCTTAAACCTGATATATTATAAGCTAAAATTTTTATATTTATTTCGGGATTTCTGCATTTTTTTACTTTTTTGATCGGCCCTCCACATCTTCAAATTTGGTATTAAGTGTGAAGTTAGCACCGTAGAGACTTTGTAGGATCTGTTCTGCTGGATTGTTGTCACACTGAGCTCGCCAGATCTGTTCCAATAAAACCATTTGTCTTCGATTGCCATCCTGTCATCTCTAACATAAATTCGTTTAGTGGAATTAACAGCAAGTATGTCCTTTCGCAGCGTAAGCATCAACCGTTTCTGCAATTGTCTCCTAGCCGTTAAATCCTTTTCCACGTACACAGTTGTTCCCTTAAGCTGTTTGGATTTCTTCAGGATAGTTTGTATAGCCGAGGTCGTTGCAAATTCTACCACCACCGTCATCTTCCCGCCTTTATCGGTTAATTTCTTCAAATTCTCTATTTGTGATTGTGCTGGGTAATAAAAAAATCTTTGTATAAATTGTGATTTTTTCCATACCTGCAACAGTACGGTCGTCGCCTTCGGATATCAGACCGGCACCTGTATTGTTTCGCCATTCCAATGCACTTATATACTGTGTCCTCAAGGTCCGCATTTTATTCTTCAGTGCGAGGTGCTTAACGTCTTTAAATGTTTCAGACCTAGCAATCACACGGGAATAAAATTTTTTTGCGGTTGGTTTCTGCAAGAATATTACATTAATAATGATCATATATTAAGGACAAATAAAATTTACTTAAGATTACCTCGACCAACTCAGGCGAATCTTTAATTAGCTCTAACACCAGTTCCAAAAATTCTTTTGTTTTCGGCTGCGACCACTTCATAATATTGGTGCGTTTTAGCTTTAAAATACCTTCGCTTGCACCCTGAAATATGTTAAGCAATCATAAACTTATGATTTGAAGTAAACTAGTGACCAACACATAAGACGTACCTGTTCCTCCATACTTAAATCACAAAATGTAAAAGCCGTGCAATTGTTTCTCACAATCAGTTAGACAGAAAAATCAAAATCAGCCTTGAGGTTGATTTTGATTTTCATTTTGTGTGACAGTTTTTTTTTGTCATTTTCTGCAGTTTATCTGGTCACACCGAAATTAAAATCAGAATCAAAATCAAAATCACTTGCATTTACATTTTATAAAGTTTTTTCTACAAAATTTCAGGGCAACTAATCTAAAATTCAGAAAAATCTTTCTTATATAAAGAAATTTTTTCTAAATATGCGATTTTCTTAAATATGGAAAAATAATTTTCTGAGTGTACTTTAAGCTCAAACTACCAAAAATCCAGACGAGATGGACCAATTCTCAAAACATATTCATGTTCTGTATACAAAACTCATTTAAAATCATTACCACCCTTTCTATTTTTATACCCCTGGAGAGGGTATATTAAAATTGTTCAGATGTTTCTAACGCATAGAAGAAAGCATCTCCGAAGTCTTTTGGTAAAGATCCGCTGCACATTTTTCGCAACCGTTCGGATCTGATCACTATAGCATATAATAGCTGCCATAATAACGATCCATTATACAAAAATAGAAGGTAGTGCAATGCGTCGCTCAAACAAAAAAAAAATACAATGTGACGTCACAGACTCACAATTTTCTATTTGTTAAAATATTTTAAAATGTGTGATTTGGTAGCCAAAATAAAAATGAATAAAAATTATATCAATAATTAAATCAAGTTAAAAATAAAAATTCAAATTCAAAACCTACGACTTGTCTGACAAATGACTTCACAGACTCACAAAGTTATGCCCATGCGAAATCGATTGTGTTTGCACTACCTTGAATTCATTGTATCATGGGAACGATCGGACGAAAAACTAGACTTAGCGAGGAAAATGTTGTTTGTTTTCAATACAAACGACCCCAAACCACGTTTTTAGTAGTTTTCTCTGCTTTTTCAGAATTCTACCAGGATTGATGAAAATCGGACAACTATATAGTGTAGCTGACAAAGAAAAAATATGTTTGAAAAGGAGTCCCAAGCTAAGGTCCCACAATCAAATAATTTGACCTAATTTCGATGAAAACTTGGCTAAATAGCCATGATTGCAGATTTTGCATGACTTAAAACTAGAGAATCAAACCGAATCGAATTTCGGATCCGGTTCCGGTACTTACCGAAACTTCTGTTTCGGTAAAATGTTCTGTTTTAGTTTTTATATACCCGTTACTCGTAGAGTGATAGGATATACTAAAGTCGTGCAAATGTATGTAACAGGCATAAGGAATCATTCCCGAAAATTTAAATAATATATATTCTTGATCAGCCTCAACATCCGAGTCGATATAGCCATGTCCGTCAGTCCGTCTGTCCGGCCGTCTGTATCAACTGCTAGATCTCAGAGCCTAGAAGATTTAGAGCAACCAAATTAGAAATGTTGACTCCTATTGTCTGCACGCAGATCAAGTTTATTTCAAATTTTTGCCACGCCCACCCCCGCCCCCACAATAAAAAATGTTCAATAACTCCCACAATTTTTAAGATATCGATCTAAAATTTAAAATTTACATTTATATTCGCGATGTCAATAAGCCCTGAAATTTCCATCAAGATCGGATGATAAATAGCCGAGGTAAAAATATGTTGCATACTTTTCGGCTGTCCCCCAGGGGGACACATGAAGATTATTGAACATTTCTTTCCATGAGTAGCGGGTATATCGAAGTCGGTTAGAGCCGACTTTAACTTACGCTCTCGTTTTATTTCGATATTCGGTCCATTATCGGTTCCTAGATTTTTTTTTCGGTATGCCGGTACGTACCAGTATGGACCGGTAAAATTATCAAATTTTAAAACTTAAGTCCAAACAAAGTGGGTAGGCAAGCTATACACATGTACATATGTGAACATAAATTATCAAGTTTATTCGCGTGTGTTTGCCATAAAAAGTCAAAAGTTTGTATTCATAAGATGATTAAAAAAATATTTAATTAACAATGTCTTCACCAATCTTATCTTAAGTCAAATTCCAATTTCCTTTTTCTCCAATATATTTCGAACCCCGTCGGGATTTGTCTCACGGCTGTAACACAAATATAGCTAAAAACCAACAATTTTCTTAATTTAAGTCTAGAAACATTAAACGCATTAATTCTTCCTACAGTGCACGGCGTCCGCTTTGTGAGCTGTGGAGTTTGAAACTGATTTGTTTATTATTATGGTTAAGTAAATGTCTGTATAAGCACTCAAAAAAGCAACTCGCGCTAAAAAGTGCCTTTTTGCCCTAATTTTTAGAAAATCGGCCTTAAAAAAGGCCAAAAGCGACTTACCTTATTTTTAAGAAAATTTTCTAAAAAAATAGAAATTGTGTTCTGAATTAAAGAGGCAATTTTTCTAAGAAAAACGAGAAGGCCAAGCTAACTTCGTCTGTGCCGAAGTTTTTATACCCTTGCAAATGCAAATGTCACAGTTTAAGAACGCTTACATAAAAATCAAAAAATTTTGTAACTAAAACCTATTTTCCGACAGATAAACGTCTGAAAAAAGTTTTTCTCACTAAGACTCAATTTCCGACCGATCGGCCCTATGGCAGCCTTAAGATATAGTCATCAGATTTCGGCCCAATTTTGCGAATCTATTTGAAAAAGATAAGATAAGATAAGATAAGATATCATATAAAATAAGACATCAGCGAGTTTAAGGACGCTACCAAACTAAACAAAAAAATTTTTTATCAAGACTCATGTTCGACCGATCGGTCCTATGGCAACCATAAGATATAGTCACCCGATGTCGTTCAACTTTTTCAAATTAGTTTGAAAGCGTTTAATATTAATAATCACCGACCTTAAGAACGATTTACTTAAAAACAAAAAAGTTTTTTTTCACTAAGACGCATTTTCCGACCGATCGGTGCTATGGCAGCTATAAGATATAGTCATCCGATTTTGACCAAAATTTGCAAATCTGTTTGAAAGCATATAATATTATTAATGACCGAGTTTAATCACGTTAACATTGAAAACAAAAAAGTTTTTCTCACTAAAACCCATTTTTCGACCTATGGTTCCTATGGCAGCTATAAGATATAGTCATCCGATTTTGACCAAAATTTGCAAATCTGTTTGAAAGCATATAATATTATTAATGACCGAGTTTAATCACGTTAACATTGAAAACAAAAGAGTTTTTCTCACTAAAACCCATTTTTCGACCGATCGGTCCTATGGCAGCTATAAGATATAGTCATCCGATTTTGACCAAAATTTACAAATCTGTTTGAAAGCATATAATATTATTAATGACCGAGTTTAATCACGTTAACATTGGAAACAAAAAAGTTTTTCTCACTAAAACCCATTTTTCGACCGATCGGTCCTATGGCAGCTATAACATATAGTCGTCCGATTTTGACCAAAATTTGCAAATCTGTTTGAAAGCATATAATATTATTAATGACCGAGTTTAATCACGTTAACATTGAAAACAAAAAAGTTTTTCTCACTAAAACCCATTTTTCGACCGACGGTTCCTATGGCAGCTATAAGATATAGTGATCCGATCCGGTCGGCTCCGACATATTAGCAGCGTGCAGTGAAAAGAAGACTCTGTGCAAAATTTCAGCTCGATAGCTTTAAAACTGAGAGACTAGTTTGCGTAGAAACAGACGGACAGACAGACAGACAGACGGACAGACAGACAGACAGACAGACAGACAGACGGACAGACAGACAGACGGACGGACAAAGCTCAATGAACTCAGCTCGTCCCACTGATCAAGAATATATATAGTTTATGGGGTCGGAAATGAATATTTCTATGCGTTGCAAACTTCTGGGCAAAATTATAATACCCTTTGCAAGGGTATAACAAGTGAGAAAGTCGGTCAAGTCCTACTAAAAGATACTAATGCCGAAATTTAGGTCTGCCAATAAATTAAGCACAGCAGCAGACAAAATAAATATAACCAAAACAGCTGCTATTCATATCAAATGCAATCCGCAAGTAAAGACAACAACAACTATGCTAGGCAGCTCACAGCGAAGTTACAGTTTAACACTCTTCGCTTTGAGCTTGCAATTTTTAACTGTTCTTTATCTATGCATAAGTAAGACACATTCAGCTGCTCTGAATCAAATGTAATAATAGGTGAAGCCAAACCTCGTGGCCAACCTCTAATTGAGTTGATTGTTCGCTGTCGAGAGACGAAGACTAGGGTAAGAACTAAGTTTATGGAAAATTGTGACCCGACCTAACCTAAGCCAAATTGCAGTTTTTTAAAGCATCCACCATCACATCCAAGATTAGCATCCACCACATACATCAGCTACATCATACTCTCATATAGCTACGGCTACCTGAGTGAATCTGGATTTGATCATCGCAAATATATAAGAGACAACGTGCCATTAAATGTGTTTGAGCTGTTTCCATTTTTCTCATTGGCGGTGGTGGAAAACTAGTCGGACGGGCAACAGATACTCTGTACCAGTTAATGCCGTCGTTAGCATTTCCTCGCTCGTTACGCGTTCTATGCCTTATTCGCTGTTATATGCGTTATACGCTGTTATACGCGCATCTCAAAGTTGCTCTCTCTCTCTCTCCAAAAGATTGTGTTTCGTCTACATATTTGGCTTGTGTAAGACATCTTGCTCAAAATTTTTTTCCATTACGATATTTGCAATTATCAACGATGCTGAGGATCCCATTGGTAGGCCTTTGTATTGGATGTATATTTTCTCTTCATATTTAAGATATCTGTTTTCTGTTATACCAAATCTTACGATTTCCATGAAAAGCTGTTTTGGTATATCCGTATGTTCCTCAATCTCGTTCCAATATTTTTGTATGACTTCCAAGGCCTGTTCTGTTGGTATTCTGGGAAATACTGACACCACGTCAAACGATACTAACTTCTCATTGTCATAGATATAGGTGCTATTTATTCTTTGTTTAAAGTCTGTCGCGTTTTTTATATTGTATTCGGATTGGGCTGTCAAGTTTTTAAGAAGATTGGTCAGATACTCGCATAAAAAATATTCGTCATTGAACATATTGGCCGTAAAGGCGTATTCTCTCTGTAAATCTTGGGGAGTTCATAAATCCTAGGTGGGAGTGCTCCATTCGTTGATAGTAGATATGTTTATCTACTAATAGGTTATTTTTTGTCTGCAGTCGCAAGGTGGGAACTTGTAGTACAATACCATAAGTTAAACTGTAGGTCCTTTGAAAGGTCCTTTGAAAATGGGTAAAAGAGGATCATGAAGTTGTGCAAAAGTATGTAACAGGGAGAAGAAAACATTTCCCACCCTTTAAAGTATATATATTCTTGATCAGCGTCAACAGCAGAGTCGATAGCCATGTCGTCTCTCTGTCCATTTGTCTGTCCGTCTGTCTGTCAGGCTTTATGAGAAAACAGACCTCAGAGATGGAGAGAGATGGAGGTTTAACATGTATAAGACAAAAGCTTCTTATACTTGCAGGCAGATCTAGTTTATTTTAAATTTTTGCCACGTCCCCTACCGCCCCCGCAATTTGGAAAAAAACGTCATATAATATCTATCCTTCTAGAGATATTAAGAAATCAAGATTTTTTATCCATTTGCCAAAGATCGGATGAACTCGGATACTTAAGTTATGACCAAATTAACCTTCGCTGCAGCAGCGCTGCTGTCAGCTGCTACTGCAGGTACAGAGTATATTACAATCGGGCTTGACCGACTTTCTTACTTGTCTACTCTATATATGTATAAACTAGCATAGTACCCGTCGCGCTTCGCTGCGTCCCATTAGATCGCTATCGTTATTGATATCGTTACCGCTCTCGTTACAGCTATCGTTACCGTTACCGTTACAGCCTTATTTCAAATTATTTCTTATTCTATTCTTTCAAGCCCATCGGATGGAAAACAGTAGTTTGCATACAAAATTTTCCGGGAATTTTCACGCCTGGGGGCGGATTTTCCGACTTTGGAAAATCACATTCCAAATTCTTTCGTATTCTATCCCTACAAACCGAGTTTCAACTCAATCGGATGAAAAATAGTTTTTTGCCTGCAGAATTTTACGGCCATTTTACTCGTGGGCAGATTTTCCAAAATCGGGAAAACACGTCTCAAATTATTTGGCGTACTATGCTTACAAACCAAATTTCAAGTCAATCGGATGAAACAAAAAAGTTTTATATACAAACTTTTTCGACGCTATGGAATATTCTGAAACCCCGTCGTAGTGCTCACTTTCAACACTAATGAGAACACCTGTCCAAATTTCAGAATTCTATCTCTTACCGTTCACGCTCTGTGTTGATTGCCAATCAGTCTGTCAGTCAGTGAATGAATCAGTCAGGACTCACTCTTATATATAGAGTAGACTACCGTAGTACCCGTCGCGCTTCGCTGCGCCGCCATCAGTAAAGTAGTAGAAGTTAAAGTTTATTTTCATTGATAGCCATTAATGCGTGTACATATATAGGTACAAATATGATATACAGCTGTGTCACAGAAATCTCTAGAGAATTCCTCGTCGGTTGGTTTGCAAATCGCTAGAAAAACAGAACAGTTTTACAATTGAAGTATCATCTCTAGAAACAAGGCTGCATCTTGGTCTTTGGTTGGTTTTGCGAATTATAACTAAAACGCAAATTTCAATGTTTAAACTAATCAAATAATTTATTCATTTGATACAACATATCCAGAAAAATAATGTTGTTTACATTTCCAAACTAATTTTACTTGTCAAAATGACACCGAGAATTGGTTTTGGGTTGGAATTTTGAATTTTGTCCAAAACGATTCTGGACCACTGTGCGTCGTACGCACTTATTTATTTATTTATTTATTTATTTATGTTACTCCCAGGTTTTGGGTTGGAATTTTGTTGGAAGAGATTTCTGTGACACCGCTGATAGTGACGAAAAGATACCAACATTTAAAGGATGATGAGCGCGTTCACTAGCACCCACCAATAATCTAACATAAATCATCAATAAAAAAAAGTGTTTGGCTGCTGGTCAACGTGTTTGATAGAATTTTCAGTCAACAAAGCTATAGATATTTTTTGTTGGCGGAAACACAAACTCACAAACTCGTCTGGTAGATATTTTTTTGCGCTCAAAGGCCGCTCTCCTCCAGTCGCCAAATTCATTTTGCTACTGATTGCTCAAAACAACTTACAGCCGCTTCGTACTCCGTTGAACGCCTTTTGGCTTTGGTGGTGTACTTCTCTCTATCTCTGGCTCTCGCTCTCTGTTTGTTCTGTTGTTGTGTAAGCGAATTGTTGTGATTGTTGTTGTTGTTGCTCCTGTGCTGGCCTTTGAAAGCCCCTTTTTTTTTTTGATTTGCCAGTTGCTGTCTTTGGGGGTGTTGTTGTTGCTTTTGGAACTAGAGCTGTTACAACTGCTCTGCCATTGAAGTAGTCCGCCCCACTGATCCCCACTTAGGTGCTGGCCAAACGTAGGCGTGCGAGGCTGGGGCTGTATCATCCCCATGGATGTCGAACTCGGTCGTGGTCTATGCACACAGTTACAAAAACACAAATATGTGTATGTGTGTGTGTGTGTAAGCACCCTTCAGTTCGCGTCACCTATGAATCACCAATGATTCACCGATGAATTGGCCTAGGGCATCGATGAATCATCGGTGAGCTCCCATACAAAAAAGTGGTGAATTTAACATGGGCATGTCCTAGGCGGTCATGCATGACTGTTTATGGGTGAATCACTGATGAATCACGTATACATTCATCGATGATTTCATCATGATTTCTTTGCAAAATTCATTAATGAATTCACCAATTAATTCACTTAAGGTTCACCCATGATTCCTGCATGACTTTTGCAAAGAAGTCAACACTGAATCATCGATGAATTTGTATCAGAATTCATCAATGATTTCACCTATAAATTCATACTAGATTTTCGATGAAATTGTTGCAAAAATCACCGATGAATTCAAACTAGATGTATTAAAATTCGATTCATGAATTTCATAAAATAATAAATAAACCAAGGACTTTTCCCCCGATTCCCAAACACGCAACATTTTATATTTGTTTTATTCACTCATTTTATTTATCAATATATTGAATAATAAACATAATTTACAAATAACAAATAAATATAGAAAACTAATAATAGAATTGAATGAAAAAAACTACTTAAGAGAAGCTATCCACATCACAGCAAATAGTCTGCAGACAATTAATACGCATACGATCATTTCGGCCACAACAAAATTAAACAAATTGACAAGTTAAACGTCTCGCGCTGCCAGTAAAAACACAAATGCAACTTAGATTTTTCTACGCAAGTGACGACGGGCACGGAAACGCAAAAGACAAAAGCAACAATCTTCGGTTACTTTTACCTACTCAATGCACGGGCATATCCGACTATATAAAGTATATGAATACATTTATTTATGATCCATAAATAATTGATTGCTTTTGGGAAAATAATGAAACAATTCCATCATAAGGCTATACCAGAAACGACCTGTCCAAGCCTCTTATTTTAAAATTCTAAAATATATACCTAAAATATAGTTTTAATGCTTGCACAAATTTAAAGGGTATGCAAACTTCTTCGTTTGGCATTGGCAAAAATTTTGTCTTTGCCTGTGAGAGCAGCGCGAGGCGTGGCCTTTTTTTTGGGTTTTTTGTGGGTAATATTGCAACAACAAATATACACAGATTTGAGCTCTGCCGACGTCGACGTCAACGCTGATGCGTGAAAGACTAGTGAATTTTACGAGTAGTGAATTCTGGAACTGAAGGGTGAATTTTAAAATAAGAGGCTTGGACAGGTCGTTTCTGGTATAGCCTTATGATGGAATTGTTTCATTATTTTCCCAAAAGCAATCAATTATTTATGGATCATAAATAAATGTATTCATATACTTTATATAGTTGGATATGCCCGTGCATTGAGTAGGTAAAAGTAACCGAAGGTCAAACAAAAAATTAACGGCGCATCAATTGTTGCTTTTGTCTTTTGCGTTTCCGTGCCCGTCGTCACTTGCGTAGAAAAATCTAAGTTGCATTTGTGTTTTTACTGGCAGCGCGAGACGTTTAACTTGTCAATTTGTTTAATTTTGTTTTGGCCGAAATGATCGTATGCGTATTAATTGTCTGCAGACTAGTTGCTGTGATGTGGATAGCTTCTCTTATGTAGTTTTTTTCATTCAATTCTTTTATTAGTTTTCTATATTTATTTGTTATTTGTAAATTATGTTTATTATTCAATATATTGATAAATAAAATGAGTGAATAAAACAAATATAAAATGTTGCGTGTTTGGGAATCGGGAGAAAAGTCTTGGTTTATTATTTTATGAAATTCATGAATCGAATTTTAATACATCTAGTTTGAATTCATCGGTGATTTTTGCAACAATTTTATCGAAAATCTAGTATGAATTTATAGGTGAAATCATTGATGAATTCTGATACAAATTCATCGATGATTCAGTGTTGACTTCTTTGCAAAAGTCATGCAGGAATCATGGGTGAACCTTAAGTGAATTAATTGGTGAATTCATTAATGAATTTTGCAAAGAAATCATGATGAAATCATCGATGAATGTATACGTGATTCATCAGTGATTCACCCATAAACAGTCATGCATGACCGCCTAGGACATGCCCATGTTAAATTCACCACTTTTTTGTATGGGAGCTCACCGATGATTCATCGATACCCTAGGCCAATTCATCGGTGAATCATTGGTGATTCATAGGTGACGCGAACTGAAGGGCAAATGAGTAGACCTCTTTATCTTTGCAAACTCGCTCTCTCTCTCGCTCTCTCACACTCGCTCTCATGGAAAAAACACAAAATCAACCACCCCTTGTCCAATTTTCCGGATAATTGGTATGCAGTTCTTGTTGAGTTTTCATAAATTTCTGGGAAAATGAATTTGAACTTGATCGGATGATAAACAAAAAAGTTTCATACAAAAGTTTTTCGCGAATTCCACATATCCGGACAGAATTTTCCAACATCCGTTCTTAGTACTCACTTTCAGTATAAGATAAAACTACTGTGACAAATCGTTATCGTTATCGTTATCGTTATCGTTATCGTTATCGTTATCGTTATCGTTATCGTTATCGTTATCGTTATCGTTATCGTTATCGTTATCGTTATCGTTATCGTTATCGTTATCGTTATCGTTATCGTTATCGGTATCGTTATCGTTATC
>JBAMBO010000761.1:0-13631 GCA_037044535.1 Lordiphosa magnipectinata
CGCTGACAAACAATCGTGCAATACAACAAAACTATGACGGACACTAAAATAGGTATTTAAGAATATGTTCAATATGTATGTATGTATGACTAATTTGTGTTCATGTTTATAAAAAAATTAACAAGGCAATATATTTGCCAAAACGCGTAGGAGAAAACCACAGGCAAAAAGTGTTTTCACTGGAGTGAAGAAAGACGGCTAAAATTAAACCCCAAACGAACCAACAACTAAACAGAATGTTTAGAATCTTGCAACAGCCAAAAAGCTAAACAACAGTAACGCCTAATTCACAACAAAAATTGGTAACACCTTCAACCCATAGCATAATTTCAGGATGTAATCTCACAAGTGAAATTTTAGGCTGGTTCTCACATAAGTTGTATTCTCAAGCCTTTATTCGCCAATCTCTTTGATTACATAAAGCGCTATTTGCAAGTGGTTGAAGTGTGAAAGCAACAAGTCTGCTGATGAGTGAATTGTGGTCATTTCCGAAACAGCCAATAATGTCCCAATATCCCAATAATGTTGTGAGTTATCTGTGTTGAATTGTGTTGATTGTATTGAATTATTATGATCCATTTGACCTTAAAATATCTGATTTTGCGTTTTTCATAAATTCTCTACAAAAAATACTGAATTTTTTGAGCCATGTCGTTCAAAGAACTTCACATGTTTGAAAATCGTTTGGAGAAAAGTCCGATGTAATGTATCCTATGGAAACGCTCAAAAAAATAGATGTACATATCGAAATATGTATTCATAATGAAAATAGGCTATTAGAGGGGCCTACAAAAGTTCTGGAATGGTAAAAAGTCGGAAATTAGGGACTTTTGTTATATCTTAAAAACTGAAACTAAGAATTGACCATGATGTGTAAACTCGTATTCAGCATTGGTCGATAAACAACAATTAGTTTAAGATGATTGAGATACTCACTTTGTAGCCCTGGGTAATAATACTCAAGAATAGCTTTAATATAAACTGTCCGCATTATATGCACAATGTCCGCAATGTGTACATGCACACTCTAATGTACATGTAAGTGTCAGCGGTACAAGGCTATTAAATTCTTCTCTTACCACAAGTCGCTCAAAAAATTTAATTTCTTACTTGTGACGACGCCACATTTCTGATCCCACTTATTAGTAGATATTTAGTATAAATTTAGTAAGTAAAAAGTTAAGCACAGGAAGGGCACAATTATTTAGTTATTTATTACTTGCTCCTATATCCCTCCTTCTTCCGATATTCAAGTTTATATGAACCATATAACTTGAATAAAAGATGTTTGTGCCCAATTACGAGACATTGACTCATTGGTGATTTCAATTCGCCTGGTCATATCTTAATGGGTCAACCTATCTTGTGCCATCAACACAGCATGACTTTTTAGATCATCTGTTTGATATGTCCTTGTCTCAGATAAATTCAATTCCAAACGATCTTAATAAATTGCTGTATCTTGTCTTTGTCGCTGACAGTACTAATGCTGTAGTTTCTAGGTCCGCCGCTCTATCACTGCCCGAAGATATTTACCATCCCACTCTTGAAATCTCTCTTTCAGTTTCTGAAACTACTTCATCAACCTCTAAAATTTCTAATAAACCTCGTCGTTGTTTTCGTAAAGGAAACTTTACATTATTAAATCAACTTATTTGTGCAACAGACTGGTCTCCTTTGTCTGCGGTTGACTTAGACTTTTCTTTTGCCTTTTTCTACGAATCCCTTAATTCTCTCTTAGATATCTGTGTTCCTAATAGCGTAGCTTCTCCCGCGTCACTTAATCCTCCTTGGTACTGTCCTAGACTTTCTAACTTAAAAAATATTAAGTCTAGATGCTTCAAAAAGTATAAACGAACTGGTTCGGTTGTTGATTTTTCTAAATATTCAATAGCAAAATCCAACTTTACACTTTTTAACTCTGGGTGCTATAAGAATTATCTTGCCCGGTGCAAAATTCAATTTGCAGAGGACCCCAAGCAATTCTATAGCTTTGTAAACTCTAAGCGTAGATCTTCAACATTACCTTCTTCTTTTTTCCTGGGTGACCAAAAGGCTTACAATGATTCCGCTGCCGTCGACCTATTCACAGATTTTTTTCAATCAACTTATTCCTCTATCCACTTTACTAAGACTTCTTTTCCTTATAACATTTCTTCTTCTAACTTGATTTGTGTTCCCTCAATTAGTGGAAGCTCTCTACTTTCGCATTTGAAATCTCTAAAATCCTCATACTCCCCAGGCCCTGACAACATTCCTAGTTGTGTTCTCAAAGAGTTCTGTAATTCCTTATGCAAACCTTTGCTTAAGATTTTCAATCTTTCACTCGATTCTTCAGTCTTTCTAACTCTTTGGAAATAGTCCTATATCATTCCTCTTCATAAAAAAGGTGGAAAATCTGATATTTCCAATTACAGAGGCATAGCTAAGCTCTCCGCTATTCCTAAATTATTTGAAGAGATTATAACCTCCACCTTGCAGCATTATTGCACATCGATTTTATCACCTTTCCAGCATGGGTTTGTTAAGCGTCGGTCAACTATGACCAATTTGCTTGAATTTACTCCATTGGTAAATGATGGGTTCCTTAAGAAAAAGCAAACCGATGTCATTTACACCGACTTTAGTAAGGCTTTTGACTCTGTAAACCATGATCTTCTCCTCTATAAGCTTGATCGGTTAGGATTTCCCGCCTCTTTTCTGCTCTGGATTTCGTCCTATTTAAAAAATAGAACGCAGAAAGTTATATTACGTTCAGACACTTCAAAGCCCGTCTCTGTAACGTCCGGTGTACCGCAAGGTAGTCACCTTGGTCCTTTGTTTTTTACTCTTTTTATTAATGACCTACCCACAATACTATCTTATTCTCGGATACTTATGTATGCCGATGACGTTAAACTTATTTTATATTTCAATAACCCGACAGATTCTATTAGATTGCAAGATGATTTAAACTGTTTTCAGTCTTGGTGCTTGGTTAATCATTTACACCTTAATTGCTCCAAGTGCATGTTTATGACTTTCCATCGTTGCAAACCTTCGCTGGCTATTTATACGATTGGCAATGAACCCCTGCAACGAATATCTACAGTCGTTGATCTTGGTATTCTTTTTGACCCCAAATTGAGTTTCAATCCTCATATCTCGTCTATTGTTTATAGGGCAAATGGTGTATTTGGATTCATTAAACGTTGGTCGAAGGAATTTAATGATCCATACACCACAAAGCTCCTGTACACTGCTCTAGTCCGTCCTGTACTTGAATACTGCTCGTCCGTCTGGTGTCCGCAATATAAAAAGCATATCGATCGTATTGAGTCAGTACAAAAGCAATTCTTGCTTTTTGCTCTTCGTGGACTAAATTGGGACCCTAACCTTCGTCTGCCATCGTACTCCAGCAGACTCTTGCTTATTAACCTTCCTTCGTTAGCTAATCGTAGAACAGTCATAGGCGTTTCTTTTCTTCATAAGTTAATCATTAGTGATGTAGATTCTACCGAATTCTTAGGTCGCATTAACTTTTCCGTTCCTTCTAGGCCAACTAGAAACTATTTACCTTTAATCTTGCCCAGATGCTCAACAATCGTTTTCGGGTCTTATGTCAAAATTACAATGATCTCTATCACCTGCTCTTAACAGATCTCTCTCTCTTCTCTCTAAAAACGTCTCTTTATAATTATCTCCTGGGAAATCTCTGACCACTCCCAACTGTGAGTAGGGGCATAGCTGGCCGGACTGGATAAAAAATCCCCCACCGTGTCGGAGTCGTTATTAGCTTATTTTGTAATTTTATTAGATTTTCTTTGATAGGCTTCATTAGCTCATAAAAAATTTTGTAACGCATATGAATTTTTGTTGATAGCCTTTTTTTGTCAACTCTAAAAAATAAATATTGCAGTTAAAACGTTTAGCACTTTGCCATCAATAAGTGTCATATGCATTTCATACGTTACTGTTATATCACGATTTTCATTCAATTAATAAACAGAAGGTTTGAGATTATTAATTTGACAATCTAAAAGGTTCTTTTCCATCATTATGTGGGCCGTAGTTTCTTTTACTAGTTCAATTTTCAGAGGTCTGCAAAATCGTATAGATTGCGGTGTTCTTTTATCCTATATGTTGTGATCAAAAGAGTCTATAATTTTTATGGGTATAGCAGAAGTAACAAAAATGGAGTGATCTGAAAGCTGTTCGCCAGGTGTTTCGGTAGCGAGCTTCTGCTTGTATATTGAATGACCCGTTGAACCAACAAATCCATAGCTGCATATTAGTTTAATTTCAGAACTGTTTGGAAACTGATTTAAAACATCGGCTTGCATTTTAATAATTCTGTGCGCAGTATAATCCAAAAGGTTTTGTAATGATACTTGGGCGGCCGTTTCCGTTACTTTTATATCTACAGGACGGCATTGAAATATAGATTCCATTACTAGACTATAGGTTGGATAAATGTTACTGTGGCGACTTTTATTCATAGGTCTAGTGTTCATTTGCTGTTTTGTAAGAGAATTTTCCAGGAGGTAAGCCAAAGCTTCATCGGGTGTAAGTGGAATGGGTTTTTGTATATCAAATTGCTTTCTCGATTCAGTTGAGTATTCGGGTGTTGTTATGGTTTTTTTAAGAACAAAAGCCGTGTCCTTCTTGCTTTGCTTCTTTGCAGAGACTGCTGCAGCATGTGCAAGAAGATTTGTGTCACAATTATTTTCATTTGCGAGCTCAGATGCCAATTTCCTTTTAAATCTTGTACCCGCATTCGTGTAAGATAAGGTTGGACGTCCCATTTGCTGTGGTGTCTTGCAGGTTTCATCGATAGTAATTGATATTTCAGACGCCAACCATACAGTATGCTTAGACATGAACCGTTCAAGCATGTAGGTTCATTTGGGAAGATATTTATGAATGTAACTATTAAAATTACTTATTTTTTGTGTCTATTTCAGAGCTCGTAAAAAACTGTTAGCACTTTCAGCCTGTCTGTGTTAAACTGTTCTGTTACAGACACAACGAAAAGAGGTTGCAAAAAGACACTTTTAATTCTGTTTTGCTCAATAGCTGTTTTCGCTCAACCAAAGATCGATTTTTTCGTTTCTGTTTTGCTCATGTCTTTCACTGACCGTTTTGCCGAAAGCCGACCTCCAAAGTGTCTTCGCAGAATGTAAGCGAGTTTGTGACTGGGATGCCTGTGTGTGTGCGTGTTTGTCTCAGTCAACGATCTTTGTACATATGTGTGGTATGGAGAAATTTATTATTATTAACCTATCAAATGAAATGCGTGAGCGCTCGCTCCCAAGTGTTCCTCTCAGTTGTTATTGACGGTCTGTCTCGTTTGTTTTGATCAACCGAAAATGCTCAACAGAAAACACATGAGGAGGGAAAAAAAGTGTTTTGCTCAGTGACAGACCGAGTCGTCTGTGTTTTTATCTGTTTTGTCAGTGGGCTGATCGCAATGAAAAAAGTGTTGAGGGTTATTTGCGAGCTCTAGTCTATTTCCTTTATTATCTTGGATTCCACAGTGTTTTTATTAATTTTGGTGTATATCCAATCCCATATACATTGAATTTTTCGATTGTTGCAGCGCCTATATATAACGTACCTATATATTACCAAAATGTGAGAAAAGGGGGACGAACGGGGATGAGTTTTTGGTTTGTGGCTAAAGACAACACCCACAAGTACAATCTGGACCAATTATTATGCAATTATTATGGAACAATTATTATTGTGGAATGAAACCCGGAACTACACATAAAATAACAATATACATTAAATAGTGCATACCTTGAAGATTACTTTCCATAATTTAGTTGAATTTTCTGGACCAATTTAACCCGTGTGGCACAACATAAAGCAACTAAATATTTTGGCGCAAATTTCTATTCGGAAATCAGCTGATCGCTAGCTCACTTTTAAAAGCTCTCAAAAAGCTTTGGTGGCGCTTTTAAAGCTTTTAATTAAAATTTTTATAATGTATAATGAATTTACTTTAAGATTAAAATAAGAAAACAACGATATATTAACATCGAAAAATCGACTTTATGCAAAAAAAAACGACATCTGGACCATAGTGCATTGTATTAGTCTATAGGTAAATGAGTGGTAGCATATAGACTCTGCTAGTTACTTTTACAATCTATCGTGTCGCACTCCCACCCCAATAATAAAACTTCTAGCAATTCATGTTTTCAATCGAATTTCAATATACAATTAGGGTTTTCACGATAACTTGGTTATCAAGTAATCTGTTTATTTTCATTTAATCTTCAACTGTAGTGAACACACTTGTGTGTGCTTATATCGATAATTGTTTAAAAAAAAAAATTGTTCCGAGACTTCAAACTGGGTCGGGTCTGTTTTACTTTCAGTCTACTACCTTACCCGCTACACCATTGCTGCCAAGATAGAGGAGCTAGCTAAATGTGCTATATAATTCAAAAATATCGTTTCTTTTTTATTTTATCTTTTTTAAAAGACAACTAGAGCCCGGATATACATAAAAAAAAATTTCTGCATTTTAGAAAGGTCGCCCTAAAATTGAATTTTTTAGAAAAAACTTTCTAAAGTTTAGAAAAAAAAAATAGAGGAAAGCTAACTTCGGTTCGACCGAAGTTTTTATACCCTTGTAGCTTGTATGATTTATATAAATTAGTAGCCTGATTCCACTGACACGAATATGTACATTCAGCCAAATGTACACATTTTTCACAAGGCCTCCTATATACATTTTCTACACCCAATTTCTATGCCAGCTATACTATATAGTTATCCTATTAAACTTGGTGGAATTATGTGAAAGCATAGAAAACTTATAAATACGAGGCTTGGGGACGTTTGCGTTGAAGACAAAAAAGTTTTTATCACTAAAACAACATTTTAGACCGATGGTTCCTATGGCAGCTATATGCTATAGTCATCCGATCTGGCCGGTTCCGACAAATGTGCAGCGTATTTGTACCAAAAGTCTTCGTGCAAAGTTGGGTTAAGATATCTTTAAAACTGACGGAGGAGATAGCATAGAAACAGACGGACAGACGGATGGACAGACGGGCTTGGCTATATCAACTCAGCTCGTCATGCTAATCAAGAATATATATACTTTATGTGGTCGGAGATTCTTTCTTCCAAGCGTTACAAACATCTCGACAATTTTAATATACTCTCTACAAGGGTATAAAAAGTATATGAGTATATTCCCAAAAAATATTCTAAAAAGCATATTCTTTTTTTATCTTATATTATATATTCAATTTTTCTTCTCCGAAAATTATGGTACCTTGGTGTAGATGTAAAGTGTTGGGATACGCGTCAAAGATACGCAGGTTCGAGTCCCAGTAAAGACTGAATTTTTTATTGTTTTTTAAACTTTTTTTTAATACATTTTAGTTATGCATAGAAATGTGGTTAAAGCAAAAAAAAAATATTTCTTCTAATTTAAGTAACTGGTTAATTTTTTATACTCTGTACCGAAGGTATATAGAGTATATTCATTTTGTGCAACACACATGCTCATTTTGGCGTAGCGTGTGTGTGTGTTTAGCCACGAGAGAGGGCGCTAATTTAGAGCTCCTTTGTGGTTGCAAAAGAAAGCAGTATAATCTCGTATCGCCGTCGCTGCCACAGAGCGCTGTTGAATACGCATTAAATAGGGACTCGCCGGACTCTGGTACAAAGTATAAAAAGTTATGCATCGAACTAAAATAGTTTCTTCTGTCCGATAAATTATTCTTGTAAGTTGTAAAGGAACGTTCAACATCGCAAGAAATTGTTGAAGCATAAAAGTAGTAGATACAATATGTATTTTTATACCCTTGTAGAGGGTATAATAAAATTGTCGAGAAGTTTGTAACTCATAGAAGGAAGCATCTCCGACCACATAAAGTATATATATTCTTGATCAGCATGACGAGCTGAGTTGATATAGCCATGTCCGTCCGTCCGTTTGTCCGTCTGTTTCTATGCTATCTCCTCCGTCAGTTTTAAAGCTATCTTAACCAAACTTTGCACGAAGACTTTTGGTACAAATACGCTGCACATTTGTCGGAACCGGCCAGATCGGATGACTATAGCATATAGCTGCCATAGGAACCATCGGTCTAAAATGCTGTTTTAGTGATAAAAACTTTTTTGTCTTCAACGCAAACGTCCACAAACCTCGTATTTATAAGTTTTCTATGCTTTCACATAATTCCACCAAGTTTGATAGGACAACTATGTAGTATAGCTGGCATAGAAATTGGGTGTAGAAAATGTATATAGGAGGCCTTGTCAAAAATGTATACAATTGGCCGAATGTTTATATTTGTGTTTACTAATTTATATAAATCATACAAGCTACAAGGGTATAAAAACTTCGGTCGAGCCCAAGTTAGCTTTCCTCTATTTGTATACCCTGTTCCCATTAAAAATGGGAAAAGGGGATCATGAAGTTGTGCAAATGTATGTAACAGCCAGAAGGAAGCTTCTCCGAACCTATAAAGTATATATATTCTTGATCAGCATCAACAGCCGAGTCGATATAGCCATGTCCGTCTGTCCGTCCCTCCGTCTGTCCGTCTGTCCGTCTGTCTGTCTGTCTTTCTGTCTGTATGAACGCGTCGATCTCAGAGACTAGAAGAGCTAGAGACACAAATTTTGGCATGCACATAGGTGTATACTGTACCCAGATCAAGTTTGTTTCAGATTTTGAATATATTCCCCCCTCCCCCCTTAAACCGCAAAAAACTGTCACAGCCACAATTTTAAAGTAACAACCTGGTGGCTTAATATATACTATCCTAGGCCCTATATCTAACTACTCTCAAAAGGAAAATAAGATACGACCAAAAACACAAAAGTTATTAAGCAATTAAGTTTATGGGAGCGGGGGAGGGGGGTATGCAGTCAGCAGGCCGTGTGTGAGCTCGTGTGTGTCTGTGTGTCCGCACGCGTGTGTGTGTGTGTATGCGAGTGTGTTTGTATGTGTTTCTCAATTGAACAGGGAATTTTGTAGTCGGGAAACTCGACTACAGCGCTCTTACTTGTTGATAGTTGTTTTTGCAACTGAATTTCCAATATTAAATAGCAGTCAAATGTGTTTTCGTACTCTTTTTTTTAGCTTTCATGTTTAGTTTTCTTTACAAAAAATCACTATTAGGGTATTCACCAGCCCGCGTAAAAGCGTGATTGTGTAAATTTACGCGACGCAGCTATTGAGCACCCCTTCTGTTTACCCTCGTAATTTTTGACGTAAATCAGCTGTTATTGACACGCTGTGAATTTTGCTGTTAATTGAGATTCAATACTTACTATTTAACACTAATTTCATACGCTTTAGTGGCGTAGAGCACTTCATGCATAACACGTTGATGGGAAGACGTGAGTTCGAACCATGGTGCTGACTTGTTATTTTTTATTTCCTTTTATTGTCGTTTGTGATTGACATCATTTCTGACCTCTGACCTCGGCCATAGTTTTGGCCTTTTATAATAAAAAACAAGTAAGAGCGCTGTATTCGAGTTTCCCGACTACAAAATACCCTGTTCAATTGAGACAGTTGTTTAATAACTTTTGTGTTTTTGCTCGTATCTTATTTTCCTTTTGAGAGTAGTTAGATGTAAGGCCTAGGATAGCATATGTTAAGCCACAAGGTTCCAACTTTAAAATTGTGGCTGTGACAGTTTTTTGCGGTTTAAGGGAGAAGGGGGGGATATTTTCAAAATCTGGGTACGGTATACACCTATGTGCATGCCAAAATTTGTGTCTCTATCTCTTATAGTCTCTGAGATCGACGCGTTCATACAGACAGACGGACATGGCTATATCGACTCGGCTGTTGATGCTGATCAAGAATATATATACTTTATAGGGTCGGACAAGCTCCCTTCTGCCTGTTACATACATTTGCACAACTTCATGATCCCCTTTTCCCATTTTTAATGGGAACAGGGTATAAAAATATAATTGAACGCAGGATTGGCTTCTCTTTCAATTACCAATCTGTAGGATGTTGGCGTCAGAATTCAAACAGGGCTGAAAGTTCCTAAGAAGGGGACGCAAGAAATATTCACCACAAGGGCAGATTCCACACAAAGCATAGGCCAGCTGTTTCACCTCACTTTGATTCTAAATTTTTATGTGCTTCAATAGGTAAAACGGGTGTGACAAACCACCAAGAAAAAAACATCAACCAAAGCCGAAAATAACTCGATCAAACAACCAAAGCACTTTACTCCCCTTCTACTCTAGTGATCTCCTACAAGCTCCGCTTTCCGAAGTGTGCTCTCTCTCAATATAAATCCGAACTCCCGCATCTTGCTCTCCGCATGCAATTACTTCCCCGCCGCTGTCTGCCTTTTTCGTTTTCGCGAAGAGTCTGCTGGGTGTCTGTTGGAATATCGACATATCGAGCAATATCTCAAAAGTTATTTAGGCTATGAACTTGAAATCTGGTCTGTAGGTTGGTATTATTGATATAAATCAAAATCTCGGCCGCTGTCGGTAAATATTTTATTTCAACGTATAGTACAATACGTATTAATTGAATAAAAGACAGTAGGTTGTGCTTAAGACAACCAACACAGATTGTGTTTAGCCTCTGTGCTGGACAGTTCACTAAAATAGATATTTTAAGAACGGGTATTGAACTGGTTAAAAATTCAGAGCCATATCTCAGAAGTTATTTAAGCTATGAACTTGAAATAGCTTTTATAAAATGGTTCTCTACTCGTAGGTAAAAAATGCAAGTTCAAAATGTCGAGTCCTTGGTGGTCATGAACAAGTGGGCACCAATATAACGGAAAATATTACTAGCAAATTTGTGCTATATGATGGAAGTAGTTTGGTTGAAAATGATATAAGAGACGATGAAGACAGCTCAAAATACATCAATCAAACTTTGAACGAAAGCAAGATGTCACTGGAGAAAATGGTAAGTCTATATACTTAAAGTGAAAAGAATGCTTTTCGTGATAAACGATCAACAGCCTAAACCGGAATTGAGGAATTTAAAAATTGTATCTTAATATATAGGGTATATAGAAAAAATCAATTTATAAACAGAAAAAAAAATTTTAAATTTCACTTGGGTCTGCCTGCCTTGGCCAGTATTCAAACACATGACTTTTTGGTTTTGGCTACTGCCGTCTTGCCATCATGCCACGGCCACTCTTGAAAATTCAGAGTAGCTTGCCGTTACCAGGGTTTGTCACAGATATTATTTGTTTCTCGGCCGACTGAGCAAGCGTCGCACACTGTGGCCTTTTCCCAAAACACGTTGCAAAAATCATAACTTTTGAACTATTTGAGTTATCCACATGATATTTTTGTCCTAATAATCTGGAAACTTCGCGATTTTAAAACGAAAATTAAAAAAAAAATGTAAGTGGCTTGGTATTGGTACATTTTAAAATAACATTTATAGTTTTTAAAGTAAAACAAAAATTATTTTTCATGAAAAAAATTTATTTATAATTATCAAAAAAAAAAACATTTTCATGAAAACAAAAAAAAATTGTTTATGTCTACTCAGGATTTTAACCTATCCCTTTATTTTCTATACAATTTGAACTGCATTTTAATGAGCTGGACCACAGGGGAAGCTTCAGGTGCACTGATCAACATGTTATTAGCTTTATAGGATCCCTAAATTTCATCAAGTTCCCATTCACTATTCACCATTCCGGACTTAAAATCAATGTACTCGCCAGAAATGATTGTCCTATTGGAAAATATTGAAAAGCACCAACCACCTAGCAGCAGCCATAAGGGACAGAATTAATTACAGCAAAATGGTAAACAAAAACCATAAAAAAAACCATATCCAAAATTCAGGCTGCGAATATTCAACATTGGAATTCCTATGTCTATTCGCCCCCTGAAGAAGCTCAAATACCAACTGGGAGGTTTGTTCGAAGTGTGAACGGCAAAACAAGTCCGCTGATGAGAGAATTTGGTTATTCTTGAAACAGCGATCGTTGTACGGATATACCCAATTGCTCTTCCAAAATGTTGTATTTAATATCTGTGAAATTGTGTTCATTATATTGAATTATACTCAACCATAGACCTTGAGCCCGCCAGATGCAAACATTGAATAAAATCAAAACAGGTCATTAAACCCCATATACAAGAAAATTAAAATATTTAATTAAAGGCATATATTATATGTCCACGTTCCATTTTTCAAGTGGGCGGAGTAAGCAAGGGGCTTGCCATTAAACATAACATTTATAACAAACAGGCAGAAAAAGCTGGGCCGAATTTCCATTGCGCTCTTCTTCTACCAAAAAGTAAATAACCGGTGGTATAGTTTGCCGACATTTATAAAAAATAAACTTCGTGTAGACTTGAAAAAAAGGTACGCTTTGAAAAGTTATATCACCCATATTTGTTATACGATCTCAAAATAGGTTTGGATCGGTTAGTTTGGAATATTTTTCTATCGGAAAAGTTAACTTATTTTGTCAATCGCTTCAGTCAGAAAATCGATTTTTGACGCAGGCCCGAGGCCCCACTTTGCGTTTGTGCTATTCAGTTGGGCATCCCATCCAGATACAGATGCCGATTCGGAAATTTCACATCCGGAGCCGATTCGAAAATCACACTAGATCCCTTTGGTTGGTACCAACTACTTAATGCTTAATATGCTGTTCCAAGGTATTATTCCAAGGCGATGCTTTTATAGACAGCTGAGTGCGGCTGAAAGCGACTTCTTTAGCCGTGCCATCGATAACAATTCAATCGATGGTCACTTGTAATGGCTGTGTATCCCCAGCTGTTGTGTAATTGATAACTGTAGCCATGTTGCGACCTGGATTTCGGCCTCAATATGCGCGTGTTTTGAATATTTATTTGATTTATTCTAAGGAAATTATAATGGTTTGAGTTGCTCCTTGTGGCTTAATCTAGTTAGTATGTATGTGACTTAGTATAGTGATTATGCGTATGAACATGTATATTGTGGTCGGGCGTATCGTACCAGTTGTATGTGTGGCTGCTGGTGCGGGAGGTTGTGGGTTCGATCTCGCCTCGGACCATCTAATAGAAAAAGTTGTTTCTTTCTTTAGAAAAAAATCTGTTAAACACCCGATCACCTTTACCAGCTACTGGCGCCAGCTTTGAAGTAACTAGCCATGAAAAAGCAAAAATTATCTAACTATTGCCGTTCGGATTCGGCGTTAAACCGTAGGTCCCTTTCTCTTGTGCGAAAAATTATAAGCACACACGCCAAGAGATTAAGAGAAGCTTGGCCGGGCCCTCCTGGAGGTGCTGTTTGAGCCAATTTTACTTTTACTTTTACTTATATGTATATTGAATATGTAATATGAATGGATATAGATATCAAAATCTAAGAAAATGAACGGTGAGTTCTTTGGATTTCTCCGCAGAATTGACAAGGCATATTGGTTTTGTCATAAGTCATGACTTAACAGTTACGACGTGCAGAAATGCCAAAATTGGTCGGACATCTGTTATTGTATCTTTTCTACACTTCGTGTAGATTTCGTCTTCGATGTAATTCGTAGAGATACATGGATATGCAAAGCAATGATACAACTATTAGAGGTATGATCAGCTCCCAGCTCGACCTCTGTTTCAGCGTGCAACTCAGCTTCCAAGTCTTCAATGTGCTGCGAAATGTTATATGCACTAGC
>JBAMBO010000762.1:0-44027 GCA_037044535.1 Lordiphosa magnipectinata
TTATACTCTGTACCGAAGGTACATAGAGTATATTAAGTTTGTGCAAAAGTATGTAACAGGGAGAAGGAATCGTTTTCGACCCTATAAAGTATATATATTCTTGATCAGCATCAACAGCCGAGTCGATATAGCCATGTCCGTCTGTCCGTCCGTCCGTCCGTCCGTCCGTATGAACGAAGAGATCTCAGAGATGGTAAAAGATAGAGGCTTGACATGTATGGGACATATATTTCTTATACTTGCAGGCAGATCAAGTTTATTTTCAATTTTTGCCACGCCCCCTCCCGCCCCCGCAATTCGGAAAAAACGTCATATCTCCTACAGTTTCGAAGATAGATATTTTGTACCTTCTAGAGATACCTTGTAAACGAAATTATTTATCGATTTGCTGAAGGAATGATAAAGATCGGATGAACGATACTCAAGTTATGAGCAAAAAACGGCCAGTAAACACCCAACACCACCCCACCCACCACCGCAACATTCTACTGAACGGCAATCTTAGTGAGAGAGAGAGAGAGAGAGAGAGAGAGAGAGAGAGAGAGAGTGAAACTTAGAGATGAGCGCGTATAACTCGTGAGCAAATGCGCGTTAAGTGTACGTTAAGGGTACAGAGTATGTTATAGTCGGGCTTGACCGACTTTCTTTCTTGTTTTTTTTTGTGTAAGTGAAAATGTCGGATTTCTACACTTTTTAACCGGGATTTTCAACCCATAACGTTTGTGTAGGAATTATTCTATAAATCGATACCTGGTATAGAGTACAAACATATCAAGGAAAATGAGTTGTCAAAAACGCGATTATACTATAATGAAATTTTTCGGGGTACACTGCGCTTCAGCAATATTTAGGTTTGACTAAAATGACATCAAAAACTGAGAGCGCAGTTTGGTATTTCGAGAAATCATCATATTGGGTTTTCATCCCAAACCCATTTATAATGGGCTGTCTGAACGCGTCGCTCTCAAGGACTATATAAGCTAGATTTCGAGTTCGTTGCGTGGGTTCTGGATGCCGTACTCAGATACAATTTTATTTAAATTTTGAAAACCACACCCCCTTTGCCCACAAACAGAACAAATACAAATTACAAGAGCAATGAGTAATGCTACAGCCTTGATACTCGGATTTAACATTCTCAGCTTTCCCCAGAACTAACGACTCTCTTTTTTTATCTTTTATCTTATAATTTTTTATTTTAAACAAATTTATTAGGTGTTTCACGTCAAATTGGTTATCAAGTAATCTCTTTTAAAATTAAATTTAATCTTAAACTGTAGTGAACACACACAAACAAACAAATGAACAAAAACATTTTTGAACATGCCTAACCGAGATTTGAGCCCAGGTCTGTTTGACTTTCAGTTTCATACCTTACCCTCTACACTATTGCTGCCAAGATAGAGGAGGCTACCAATTGTGCTATATAACTCAAAAGTATCTTTTCTTGTTTTATTTTATCTTTTCTACAAAATAACAAAGTGCTTATCAACACTAAAAATTATATTTAAACACTTAATCTCATGAACTGGGTCTGGGCTGGTGATGTGAGCTCATTTTTTTACAGTACACTTTGTTGTAAGAGGTTTAATTTTTATACAGATTACTTGATAACCAAGTTGACGTGAAAACTATTTTTAAATAAATAAATATTTTTAAATGATCAAATTATACATAATTTGGTCCCATGGTGTAAACATAGAAGATTACGCCTTGCGCAGCTTTGATTCGGGGTTCAATTATTATTCAGCACAAGAAACTTTAGGCACTGTTCATTTACTATGGTAAAGATTGTTCCTTGCAATGGTAACTTTGACTGATAACCCAGTAAAAAAGAAAAGAAAGAAAAGTAAAGCTCACTTCGTCGTGACGAAGTTTTAATACACTTGAAAAAGTTTGCTTCAACGGTTAGCGATTTCGACTAAACTTAGCAGATCAGCTTAAAAACATATAATATTAACAATGACCGAGTTCAAGAGCGCTAATATTGAACACAAAACAGGTTTTTCTCACTAAAACACATTTTCCGACATAACATTTCTATGGCAGCTACAAGAAGTAGTCATCCGATCCGGTAGGTTCCGACATATTAGAAGTTTTTGGAAGTACCTAGGTACAAATACCTTGGTAGATACCTAGATACTTTTCGTACTTGATTTTTTTCGCTCCGATTACATTATAGCAGAGATACTGCCGCGCTCCGCCATATTGAAATGAAAAGTATCAGGGAGCTGTTTGTGGCCTTAACTGGACGTCCGATAAACATTCCGTGTTCAAAAACTATACGAGTCATGCTAGATAAGAGGAAGGCGGAATACAAGCCGTGCTCGCATTTTCACTTTGCTATATTTGGACAAATTTTGTATTGAAAATCGGTTTTAAATCGCAAAATTGTACATTACACAAGTGAAAATGGGAGTACGGCTGTTTCAAAATACTCATTTTATATGTGCGACTGCCGACATCTGGAGTTGCAATAACAAAAGTTACTTAGATGTAACCGGCCACTATTTGGATAGCATTCTAAATCGTCATTCTCTCGTGCTTGCATATAAGCGTGTGCGATTTTCCAAACACACATAAGTTAATTGCTGCTGTATTAGCTGAAGATCATAGCAAATACGGACTAAGAGATAACCAAAAATGTGGAACAGTTACAAATAATGCATCCAACTTTGGTTTTTTTGTGTTTTTAATATTCACTCGGGAATCAATATGTCCTGAACAACCTTTACAAAGTACAGAGAAGTGCGGAGATATGTATTAGTGCTGCTCTCCGAACGACACCTTCACCTTCTACCACTAGATCTTGTAGCAAGGCAACAGGCTATCACAACAGCTTTAAGACTAAGGGAGTCCGATGCCTGGAATATGGGCAATTCGGGACACTCCACCATACTCGAAGAGCAAAAGAGTATACCACTAAATACAGACTACTGTATACCACTAAAGACGTTCGACAAACAAAACAACGTCTATATACCGAGCCTACATGACTGGGAAAACCTTCCCCACAGCAAAGCCAAAGCTATTAACATATTCACTGATGGTTTTAAGCTCTACGAAAAAGTAGGAGGGGCGTATTCTCTCCCAACTTAGATTTGAACCGTCCTCCCGACCACTGCAGTGTGTACAAAGCGGAAGTGGTAGTCATCCAGGAAGCTGCCACCTACCTTAACACACTCACGATCAAAGAAGGAAACGTATTTATATATTCAGACAGTCAAGCCGCCCTTAAAGCACTTGACTCTCATACCAACAATGCTAAAACACTTACGGAATGTCGCTTATCTCTAAACGAGATCGCACGACATTTTAGTATACACCTAATATGGGTCTGCCACTGCCCCGCTTTAAGTAGAAGGAGACTTAAGACACTTGGTCAACCTCTCCTACTCAACCTCTCAGAGATATCCGGGCTGGAGATCCTAGCTCTACTAAAATTTATTCTGTCCACACAATGGTTCACTACCGAGTACCCCCCTCAGTCTTAAACATGGCGTCGCAATGGGCCCAAAGTGGCCTAAGTGCGAGAACTACTTGTCGTTCTCAGCCATAGCAACCTAACCTAACCTAATATTCATGACTAATAAAAATGGATGAACCATGCTTTTTAATTTAAAAGTACCTTTTTTGTGCCTTTACCTTCACTTAGGTACTGGAAATTTCAGATACCTTACCTAGGTATATTTTTGGACATTTACCTTGTACCTTACCTATAGGTAAGAAAATTGGGTACCTTTCCAATCACTGCATATTAGCAGCGTGCAGTAAAAAGAAGACTCTGTGCAAAATTTCAGCTCGATATCTTCAAAACTGAGGGACTAGTTCGCGTAGAAACTGACAGACGGACGGACAAAGCTTAATCGACTCAGCTCGTCATGCTGATCAAGAATATATACACTTTATGCGGTCGGAGATGATTCCTTCTATGCGTTGCAAACTCCTGTGCAAAATTAAAATACACTTCTCAAGAGTATAACAATAACAAAATGTATGTACGACTGATACTTGAAAGGTTTTATTTTAATGGTACAACTCAAGAACAACAACAAAACACGTACACTAATCTTACGGTAGAGTTACAATTTTTATGGTTAATTTTTAACGAAAATTTAGTCAAAAAAACAATCTAAAAATACATGTAACAATATTTTGCAGTAAATTTACTGTAATAAGAATACACTAAGAAAAAAACGACCTTCCAAAACCTAGCACAAGCGGACTCCTATTTGAACAATTTCGTTCGTAAATTATCGTTCACAAAACAAGCCCAAAAAAAAACACTACAAAAGATTTTGTACTAGAACTGGCTCAAATCATAACCGATGTGCTCATAGAGAAAAATTCGGAGACTCCGGAGTTTTTTGAAAGCCTGAACCGAAAAAAAGTTGAAACCGGTTCGGTTTTTAATTTTTCAAGCTATTATAAATGTTCTTTTTGCTATTTTCAAATATACGTAATAGCAAAAATACAGGTTGTTGTATTGGTGTTTTTCCGTTTGAATGTTCGTACATATTTAGAAAGTTCTTAGAAAAAGTTCTCACATTTTGCATTTCTCAGCTATCGCGTTAAATCAGTAAAACCCTAAATTAAAACCCTAAATTAAATAAATAATATATTAGATTGCTCTCGTCGCTTTTGGAATTGACAAGGATATAAACAATCAGACGGTCCATGCGCTAGTTTTATCAATTTATTTGAGGTAAAAAAGCAAAAAGCGGTTTTAGGCCCATAACTTCAGATTTTGGGAGTGTTTGGAAAAAACCAAGTATGTGGAAATGCTATACTCGGCCAGCCCAACAATATGTTCTGGGTCTCGTGAAAAGTATGTGGAATTTTTTTTTTGTTACACTGTGTTATCGAACTATAATTATCCGTTAACCTTGAGCCGGGTAAAAAACACGTTAGCTAAAATGAAAACAGGTCGCTAAAACCCATATACATATAATAATACTTTATTAAAGATCAACTAACTGATGGCTTAAGAAATGCATAGAACATTCCAAAGAAATATTGATTTTTAATTAGGTAATACGGGTATGACTTTTAAGTCGTCAGTCTTAGAATTATTAGTGATAAGTATTAGTCATATATAAATTATTTTATTACAGAATAAAACATGTTGGCCACTCCCAACCTTAATACAAACTGCTTTCCCGCTGGTCGCGAGATACAGAATCGTTGGGGTATGGAAGCAGCTCAAAAAAGTTGTTAAAAAGTTAAAAAGTTGTGAATGAAAATTACTGTAGATTTAACCAGCTGAAAATGCTCTTTTGTTTGCGCTACCTGATAGTTATTGTGTTAAGTTATGGAGGGTCCTGGGTAAACTGTGGAAATAGACTAAAGATTATCGACAACAAACACAATGCAGTTAACTTGGTGAACGCATTTAAAACATTTGGATTTAAAATCAGAAGAAATTATTATTAATGTTTAGTGTCAAATCATTTACTGTCCAAATAAATAATGTTATTTTTTCCTTTAATCTTATGTACCTGTTGCATTGGGATAATTCTGATATAAAATTAAACTTAAATTCTGGTAAAATTACAATCAACAATAAGTAGTTAAACCTAGTTAAGTAGAATTTGTACAAGCTGGTTTTTAGTCGTGAATAAAATTGACTTCACCGCTTAACTCAATAGCTAAAAAACTTTTTGCAAAGTTAAGTTAATCGACTATTCACTATAAGCTTTCTATCAAGTTAAAAATAACCCAACTTTGCGTGGTAACAGTCAATGACAAAAACAATAAAAGTTTTACATTTTTAACGCCCAAAATAACCGGCTCACAGTGTAAGATTTTGCCAATCTAGGGGGACTTAATTCAATTGCAACCGAAGTTTAAGAGAAATCCACTTTCAATTTCCCCACAGTTGTAAGATGAACAATATCGGAAAAAAACTACTCCCCACTCCCATAACACGATTTTCATATGGGAGCTATACGATATAGTTACCCTATCTAGATCAAAATGTCAAGTTTGGTGACGCTATCACTAGAAACAAAAAAGTTTTTCTCATTAGAACAATTTTAAAACCGAGTGTTCCTATTGCAACTACACCATATAGTAGTCCGATTTTGATATAACTTTGTAGAATTAAGTAAGAGAATATTAAACTAATAAATAGTAAATTAAGAGACGCTACCTTTAAAAACAAAATAGTTTTTCTCACCAGAACTGGTTAATAAGCCGATCATTTCTTTGACAGATACATGCCTTAGTCATTCGATCCGGCAGGTTCCAAACAAATGCGCTGCCTTTATGTAATTAAAGACTTCGTGCAAAGTTTGGTAAAGATATTTTTAAAACTGACGGAGAAGATAGCAAAAAACATGTGAATTACACATGAATTTAGTTGGAATTTGTTCATACAAAAAAATTAAAAACCCAAAAAGCGCCAATGTTCGCAAGTTCTTTTTAAATATATTATGTGAGTCCATCCGCTGTTTAATGATCGCTTTATTACTGTTTATGGTATTTTCATTCTGATTTTGGTTTTTTTTTCACATTAATAGGATATTCTTCTCGTATTTAAGATCACTGAATTTGAAGCATTTCTTATTTTTGAATTAAGTCCCTCTAGATTGTCCCACGTAACTTTATCCAAAATGTCAACTAAAATAAAAGCTCAAGAATCACAGACAAATTTACTTCCGAATTATGTTCAACGATCAATCTTATCGCCTGTAATGTGCGTAGCTGGTCAAAACAAAATAATGTATTTCGCACTAAAAAGTGTCAAAATAGGCATTTTAAGCAACTGTAAGCTCAAACTAACATAAGTCTAGAACATTTCCGAAAACAAATTCATGTTCAGCACACGAAAATCAGTCCTTGAATAAAGTCCGACTTCGTGGTCCGACATAATTTTTGCATGATCGACGCCTCTTTGACAATTTGAAACGCAAATTGGAACGCAAACCAAAGTTAAATGAAAAAATCTAGACATTCATCAATGAGTATTTTAATCTTCAACACATATCTCTTGTTCATGATTCTGTTGTAAATGAATTTAAATATTTTCTTCCTCATCATTTCATAAAATAGAGCACAACTCAACTTCGAGTAGTTTTTGATGGCTCCGCTGAGCTCGATAACATCCGGTCCTTAGATAAACAATGTTTCAATGGCAAATCCAACTATTTATCCAAAGCTGATGTACCAACGTGTAAGCTTTACCCCTGTCGACCAACTGGCGTGACTCACCATTCCAAGTTAGACACAGTCACCTATGGCACTAAAACTGCAGCATTCCTTTCTATTTAAGCACGGCATCCACTTGCCCTGGATGAGGCTCTAGTATACCCTATTGGCCCCCAAATCTGAATCCGAGATTTCTGAGTGGACGATATGATATCATAAAGAGAAGGGGAGGAACTTCTTGCCTGGATCATTTAAAAACGCTAAAGTATTTACAAAATTATTTTCATTTATTTATTCCTTATTTCTTGCTTTCCTGTTGTTGTCCAAATCGCTCATACTGCTCCAGCAGAAATATATTGTCGCTGATCATCATCAGCCAACTGTTTAGCAATTGACAAGATGCATCCTGTTCATGTTGACTTTTTCCTCCTCATCTGCAATGCTGTTTGAAATGAGGCTGATTATCACTGAGAATCACTTCCATATGCTTCCAAGCCCATATGATGACACACAGTGATAATTTTCTCTGAATGAACTTTACCGAACCACTTGTGAGACAATTGCTAAGCCTGAATCTGATCGGAATCAAAATGTTCGGTTGGGTTCAACAAAATAAAAACATGTCGAAGTTTTTAAACACTGATTCTAGTACAGTGCAACTTTGTTGTTAGCTGGTCAACATTAACTCCAAAGACTCGAGATTTTCGCCAGTAGTATATATTTCATAGTAATTTTAGATTAATTTGTGTTAAGGTTGTGAATTGGCCTTTGTCGAGTTCACTTTCAGAATATAATGAACTTATCGCCGCGATCTAGAAGCTTGCCAAAGTGCTTCATATAATAAAACGATTATTGACATTATTCGAGCATTAAATGACATTAGAAGAGAATCAACTAAATCAAACATTTTAAGGATTTGGGCATCTTATCAATGTAATCAGTAAAATGATATTGCTACAATTGTCTTATCAGTACCATTGATTGAAGTCTCAGCTGATAGAGCTTTCTACCTTTAAACATGTTTTTATACCCTGTACCCAATAAAAATGGGTAAAAGTGGATCATGAAGTTATGCAGGTGTATATAACAGGGAGAAGAAAACATTTCCGTTATATATTCGTGATCAGCATCAACAACCGAGTCAATATAGCCATGTCCGTCTGTCCGAAACTCAGAGATTTTAAAAGATAGAACCACAAAATTTTTGCATGTAGATAGGTGCTTACCGTAGCCAGATCAAGTTTATTTCAGAATTGGACAATTTTCCAATGACTTAATATTTATTTACTTTGGCCTAATATTTATCTATTCTTAAAAGCACAATCAGATACGAGCAAAATCATTGAAGTTATACACATAACAATATTGCTTGGGGGGTTACAGCATAGTCGACAGCGCAGGCCTCCCCAGTCGGACTTGGATGCATGCCAGAAGTACAGATTTCATGCCTACTTCTCACGTCAGAAGAAACCAGAAGGTTCCGATATGTTTTTCTTAAGCAACGCCGTAAAACTCAGGGGTTGTTGTTGTAACCGTTAACCGAATGGTGAATTTCATGTTGGCTTTCGTTATTAATGTTAGCGATGATAGTTAGCGATTTGGCGTTTAAATGTGTTGTTGCTTGTAGTTTTTAAACATATGACCTGTTTTAAGTAAAAAATTTATTAATACCATTTTTGATAAATTAATGATATAAATATAAAAAACAACGTGTGTGTTTTTCATGCTGACATAAAGACTTACTTCATGCAAAAAAATTTACGTAGCGAATATTTTCGTGAAATTTCATGACTCCAAATGTACTTATTTTGTAAACACCAGGGCTGCAAGCCGGTTTTGAACCGAACCGGTTCGAACCCGGAATTTCGACTTTCTTTTTACTGTGAACAAAAGTACAAACATTCATACAAACAAAATAGTGTGCCACAGGCAGCGTTGCCAATTTAGCTATTTTTCCCACCAGATATAGCTATTTTGTAAGCTCGAAAGCCGGAAACTATTCAGCTCTGCCGGTGCCTGCAATTGTAGATAATTATTTGACATTGTTTAGCTAATTTAAATTAATCACTGTTAAGTTTTAGCATTTTTAACAGTCGATATTTTGTGGGAAAAATAGCTAAATTGACAATACTAGCCACGCGCCAAAACAGGAAGACATAACGGCATTTTTGATCAAACCATTATGGAAAAAAGTTCCAAGTGTGGCGAATAAACACAAATCGATTCAATCGATTCAATTTTGTGAGTGAAAGACTGATAGAAGTGCATACGAGAAAGCATAATCAATGTTTTGCAGAATCAGTATGTTTGGAAAAAATATGCCTGTACATAACTACAATCATGCACACAAACATTCTGCCAGTCATCTAGACTGCTCCATAATTGGCATAAATGACCGAATTTTTTTAGAGGGCGGACTGAAGATTTATTCACTAGCAATGAAGGAAGTCCATATCCAGCACACGAGTGCCAATCTCACTTCAATTATAATCGACATCTTACAGTCTTACAATGTATTTATGCGTCAGGTGTATACCTATTGTATTGTAATTTTTATATATATTGGGTAAAACGTGCAACAAACCAAGGTTCGAACCAAAACCAAAGTCCAAAAACCACGAACCTCAAATTTCCAAGCCCTAACCGTTGTTAAATTTTGGTTCGAACGTGCAAACCGGAGGTCCCAAAAAAATTTTTGGGTTTGCAGCCCTGGTAAACACATGCTGCAAAGTCTGACTGGTTTTGCATATGTGTGTGTCTGAAAGGTACAGGGTATTTTGGAGTCATGGCACTCGTCTACAGCACTCTTATAAGAGTATACAAGTATACTTGTGATTGATCAAAAATAATAAAATTCTGAGTATTACTTTGAACCACAAACACAAAAATGTATTTCTATTAATAATTGGGGAAACATAGGTTCCAAACCAAGGTTCCGAACATTAACCAGTGTTAAATTTTGGTTTAAATTACGGGAAACGAATAGAAAAAATATAATTTAAGCCATCAACTGTGAAAAAAGTTTTAAAGGATATTTTTGCAAGTTTGACGCTTTATTGTGAAAAATGTGTTACGAATTCATTTTTCAAAGTATTGTCCATCGCTAGTCAATACTTTTTTCCCATCTTTCTGCCAATCTTTTGATGCGATTTACGAATCAATCCAATTTTGGAGTTCTTCAAAAGAGGGAAAGTGCTGATCCTCATGTGCATGCGTCATCGAAGAAAACAATAGTAAAATGATTTTTTGCGCTTGGAGCATGTTCCCCGTAAGCTTCTTGCAGCATTCGATGGCCTATATATTTTTCTTCAAATGAAAGCAAAAAAGTAAATTTTCCCGCAAATTGTGTTTTGTTGGCACAAAAGATGACATATTCGGAGCACACAAAAACTATGTTGTTTTCACAGAGAAAGCTTAATGATGAGACTCCAAAATGAAGTTGGTTGCAACATTGTCCGATTAGATTTAATACTATTGACGCCACCATTAAAAAATTCTTGAAAACTTTTTTTACACTTTTCTTAATGCTTTTTAAGTCATCTCTTTTTAACACCTATTTACCTATATGTATGTATAGTACACCCAATATTTGTTTAAAAATTTACCAGAGCTTTTTTCAAATTACGCAATTTCCAAATTACTTTCGAAACAAGTACCAATTATAGAGGTCCATCACAAGTTTCGCATGTCGAATTCGAGATTGAAAATGTTGTTCCAGGTTATCTTCAAATGAATTAATCCTTGGCGATGCAGGATTGATGTAGCTTTTAAGGAAGACTGGTTAACCATTTTAAAACAAGTGATCCCGTACATCTCCTGAAATTGCCCACCTACCTCTTATTATATGTACCTGTCATCAGACTGCATTTCTTCTTTATCCAAAAGAGTATTTTCCTGTGCCAAATTTAGCGTTTGTTAGGAGCACGGTTCGTATTCTTTTCGTTCCGAGGACAGCATAACAACTACACAGAGAAAAAAAATATGCAAAACCTACACGAAAATGTAGGATTCTACACGTTTCGACCGGGATTTTCAACCCGTAACGTTTGTGTAGCTTCTCTGCAATCCGCGTTTAGCGTTATCATTTCAACACGTGGCGTGTGGCTTTTCTACCCACCGCGTGGTTATTTCTCAACACGTTACGTGTAGGATTTCAATATCTAAACGCCGCGTGTAGAAAAGCTAAATGCATTTTGCGTGTGCAATTTAGCAGGGCGCAATACGTTTCGTTTAGCTTTGACATTTCTACACGCGCCGTGCATCCAATTTTGTTTTCTCTGTGTACAATCTGTGGAGCAATCCGATATATCGGACATAATGTCCTTATAGCAGAAAATCCAATCAAATATTGCACTAATTTCGTAATGAAATCCTTATTGACAAATCTGGAATATTCAAATGTTTCTGAAATGGAATTTAATATCGAAAGTGTACTAAAACTCACATTTTCGCTTTATAATTCATAGTCGGAAATTCAAAAAAATGTTTAATAAATGAAGATTGAACCACTGAACCGATCCTATACCTCGGTTCAGTTAACAACAAAAACCATGTAATGAACCGAACCGGCTTAATACTATGTGAGCCACTGACCCGAACCTGTCCTCATTTCCGAGCGGTTTGCATTTCTGGTAGAAATAAATTTATTAAAGCACACTTGCAGAGCAAAATGAAATCGAAAGCTTTAAGAATTAATCGGAGAAAAATGTCAATGGTTCAATTCCATTCTATTTTAAACCCCAGAAGGCAGAATGACGGTTCAATTCTAAAGTTGCTCATTCTCTATATATCAAATCAATTTTATATAATTACGAAATCAACATACATACGTCATATTAATGAATTCAATAATCTATACCAATGTAGGTTGTACTGTAATATAATATATAGCACAAAATGTAACCCAATTGAAACAACTTCTCAGGTTATATAGCCGAGGGCCTTGACGCTAGCGCCAAATAATTAATTATGAAATTATTTCTAATAAAAAAGGTGTAATAAGTAACCTAAATAAAAAGTAAAGGGCCCTTTAGTTTGATCGCTTTTCGTAAACTACATAACAATTGAGATGATTTATGGTTTGGCTGATTCGAACTAATAGACTCTCCTTTTAATGCCGTAGAGGTGTCTCAATTTTGTCACTTGAAAATAATCTCTCTTAAAACGCGCAATGATTTTGTTAATGCTTCCACTCAAATCCAAACATACCCGAGTATGTACGACTTACTATATGGAACGGGAAGAGCCGAACGATCCCGAAACGACTGCTGCAGAAGTGAAGTCGGAGCGGAGCAAGCGAAGCATTCTCTGTGCTGTGCGTGTGTGTGGAATGGGGATGGCAATGCGCGAGTGCAAGTGCGGGGGCAGTTGGGGGAGCTCAGGCGCGTACAAAAACACTGCGATCGACCTCCCGTGGGCTTAGTTTGTGAGACGCTTTCGAAGCGGCAAGTAGTTGATAGCGACATCGACTGCAAGGAGAACAACAAACACACGCGCTCGACGCCATTCAAAATTAGAAAACATTGCAAGTCGAATAGCAAACCGAAAAACAACGAAATATTCAATTCATTTTATGTTTATTTTAAATTGAAAATAAAAACGTGTCGCTGTATGTCATAGCCAGACCCAGACCCATGTGCATGTGCCGCGGGGGTACCGATTGAAATTGAAAAACAAAAACATAAATACAAAACCTATAGGAAAATTCGGGAAATAGAACAAATAGATAAACATTAACAAGAACAGAAGTGAAAGTGAAAATACCTCCGTGGTCGCCACTATCTGTCTCCAGAGTGATTGCACTCGGCTGCAGTGCCTCCGCTCGCGCCTGTGTATCTATCTCTATCGCTCGACAATTGTTGATGCGGCAAATCTAAATCCAGACTTTTGTTATTGGCATTTCAATTGAACGATTAATTGGCACAGATTAAAAATAGATTGCAAAACAAGCGACGAGACTCAAAGCCAAGTTCAGTGTCAAAGCCTAAGTCCTCAATGACTTAGTCGGTCGTTTGCCCCACGAAAAGCATTCTCTGTGAACTCTTATCAACAGTATCCGGCGGACTCTCATATTCTTTGTTGGAAGTGGTACATCTGTGACTCCACACGAAAATGACCAAGGCAAAGGAAAATTTGGAGAAAACGCGAGAGCTGATCAGCGAGGAGGGCATGAAAGATTTGCTCACCAAGCAGCTGGAGTTGGTGGGCAGTGGCGGAGCTTTTGTCTGGTAAGTGGACACGGTGAGAAATAGGAAGTAGTTGCGTTCTAATGAAAATCACGTTTCGCTTGACCCACTTCAATATGAATGCATATGCACTTGGGTTTCACTCCATTCAAAGGTTGCGCTATGAGAAATAATTGATATTAGTCAGTGGAATCAGTTGATCTACTTTTAATTAGTCAGTTGCGATTAGTTTACTTTTTCGACGGGCTTAGAAAGGTCTCTAATGCGCACTTGGAGACTACCACGTGATGCTCTGAATTCCATTCGAGACACGAAAAACTGATTAGATTATGTAAATTGGCATTTCCTACTCTCTGGATTTAACTTGGTGGAACATTACATGAAGCACTATTATTAGCACTCCCAGTATACAATTTAATAATAGCAAGAATCGTCCACTTTGAGTCAAAGTTGATAAGCGGCATAATAATAATAATGATCTGCTGATCTCAAATAAAATGCTTATAAATCGTGACTGTAATCTATGTAGAACCGGTACTAGTAACGTTAACTAGATCGCTGTAATCGAGTAGACTGGCTATGTGATAACAGAGCACAGATTTAAGGACGCGTGCCCTACAAATTCATTCAGCTAACTTGTGAGCGATCAAACGTGCAATTCAAAGGGTGTCAGTCGACACGAAGTTAGCTCCAGAAGTTGTAGTACAATAGATATAAGTTGCATGACATTATAGATAAATAAAATTATACTATACTGAAAACACACATAGAACTCAATTTTAAGGTCTTTTGAAATTTTCTTAGAGTATTTTTTTCCGTAGCAGGTTGCGTCTAGAAGGAACTTTGCCATCTTTATCAGGTCTGATCCCAATAACACATTTTTGACTCCCTCCCCATTATGCACGGATTTTCTCCATATATTTATTCAATGGTCTCGCAGTATCGGAAAGGTGGCTTAGAAATGAGTCACGTATTGCTGCTCCCTTTAATTACAAACAGTGCAAAATTCAAATATATTTTGACCGTGGGAGATTAAATACATTTTAGTCCGAGTTATAAACAGTGATTGGAAAGGTATTCATTTTTCTAACCTAGTAAGGTAAATGTCAAAAATATACCTAGGTAAGTTAAAAGGTATACGAAATTTCCAGTACCTAGGTAAAGAGACAAAATAGGTACTTTTTTATGGCTTTTAAAGCATGGGTTGTCCAACTCCACCTACCCGAAAATGTTCATGAACTATCCAACCAAAAACTTTGAGGCATCCTGAAATTTTTCAACAAAATTGTACCGAAAAAGAACAAACGATTCTCAGAAATTAGTAGAACAAATCTGTGTTCCAAGATTTCAAAAATTTCTACAGGGACATATGATTTTTTTGTTTCGAGTTAGAATACTATATATATATTTTTTCCGACTATTTGCGCTAGAGTTCCCGTTATTTACATTTTTTGGACTTAATTTACAAAATACATATTTAAATATTTACATTAATCATTAATCTTATTATTATTAATTATTTAATCTTGGTCTTGGCCTAACGTTATGGCCAAGTAGTTGAAACTTCTTAAATAGTAAAATTAGCGACTTAATTATTTAAGCTGACAGCAAAGTCCACTGGTGATAGGGTCTTAGAATATAATTTGCTTTGTTGTGTGCTAAATAAATTTATATATGTCATTTATAATCAACTCTGAACGGCAATCGTATTTTGAAACCATTCAAAAGATAGTTTATGTACCTTATTTTCAAGCTAGTAGCGCCGACAGCTTTCTGTGTTTCCTTGACTTACAGTTTTACAAGGATCAAGACTATGTTATTTAAATAGTCACATCGACAATCAAATTGAAAGAATGATTAAATTAGATTAGTTTCCCACCCAGGTTATCATTTGAAATTAAATTCTCATTCATATGAAAGTACCTTATACCTTACTTTTTGAAAATTTGGATCTAGGTAAGGTAAAAGGTACTAGAAAAATACTGAAGTAAGGTCAAAGGTATACAAAATATGTTTCTAGGTATGTACCTAGGTACTTCCTAACACTGGTTATAAATATTTTTGATATCGTCCTGCAGTCATATTGATCTTGGAAATAATTACATTCCGACCAGTTGTGGATTAGTTGTTCCGAGATTGACGAGTCTGCAGGGCAGAAGTGTCAAAGCTATCACGAGCTCATTCATAGATTGCTTACAGCTGGTCTCGTTGGGCGATTCTACAATTATCGGGCTGCGATAGATCCAAACAAATTGCAAAATCTTCAGCAGGACTTGCCAAAGTTTTGATGAATCGTGTTTATCCCTTCCAAAGTGTTTTCACAACAATACAGAGCTCCCATTTCTCTTGCAGTGTCCTTTATTTTATCGTTCGCACAATCTTAGTTTACTCTACTAGCTGGCCCGGCGAAGATGTATAAGAAAGTAATCCTAGAAAGATATCCAAATGAATAGAAAATACTCGAATCAAAATGTAAACAAAAATATAGAGAACAAATGACTTCGGCCGAAGTTTATACACCCTTGCAGCTTGTATAATTTATATAAATTAGTAGCCTGATTCCACTGACAAATATGTACATTCGGCCAAATGTACATATTTTTGACAAGGCCTCCTATATACATTTTCTACACCCAATTTCTATGGCAGCTATACTATATAGTTGTCCTATCAAACTTGGTGGAATTATGTGAAAGCATTCTATGCTTATAACTTATAAATACTTTTCCGACCAATGTGCAGCGTATTTGTACCAAAAGAATTCGTGTAAAGTTTGGTTAAGATAGCTTTAAAACGGACGCAGGAGATAGCATGGAGACAAACGGACAAACCGGCGGACAGACGGACATGGCTATATCAACTCAGCTGGTCATGCTGATCAAGAATATATGGGCATTTCTCAAATGTCGAATGCGACATTCGTACGCATTCAAAGTGAAGAAAAGTATATGCCAAAACATTATTTTATTTTGACAAGAGACGAAACTTATAGCTCTTGATTAGCACTATAATTGGTGCTAAAGTTGATTTTGGGCAATTGTTCGTTTTCAAGATAATTACAAAAAACCAATGCATTCGCATGCGACAAAAACAGAAGTCACTTTCTAGCCGAGCAGTTCAAACACTGATTTCAGCGGATCTTAAAGGAATATTTTAATGCGACTAATTTTAAAATATTATGCACTGATGCATCTTAAAAACGTTTTTTATTTAATTTAAAAATATTAAGTAGTTTATTTTTTATTTAGTTTTAACCACTTTCGCACGCGACATGTCGCATGCGACATTTTGTTCCATCATACTTTTTATGTGTTTTCCATTATAATGAAAAGAAAAACTTTAAGTTTATTGCAATCACATAGTTTCTCATGGTTTCTTGTGCATTCTTTTTTGACCATTTGTACCCTCAGAAAGATTTTAGATAGCAAAAGTATAAGAAATCGAAAATCACTTTTATCAAAAATAAGTGCAAAATTAATGTCGAAATTAGAAAAATTGCGCTAGCGCGGCCGTAAATCCGAATATTTCGAAATGGGCTATGTATAAATTTAAGATTGGCTTCCATTAATGCAATTTGACTGTTTCCCCATGAAAATTAGATAAAACATAGTGTTTTTAACCACTTTTACATTTTTGGCTGCGGTTGACATTTCTGTGGAAATGCCCATATATACTTTATGTGGTCGGAGATTCTTCCTTCTATGCAATACAAACATCTCGACAATTTTAAAATACCCTCTACAAGGGTATAAAAATGTCGTAATGCATTTAGGCTTCGAATCATTACGAATCAATCCAATGAGAACGAGCAGAAAATCCCACGAGAGGAGCGCCGCGTTAGTATGGCCCGAATTCGTGTTTTGCAATCACAAGAGCAAAGAGAGGCAGTCCGTGAATCGAATCGGTTGGCAATGAGTAATCGTCGAGCTCATCTCACAGATCAACAACGAAAGAATATTCGACGCGCAAGAAGAAATGTTTCAAGTGTTGATTTGAATCGAGCAGCGTTTCTATACGATTTCACAATGGATTACAGCTCGCATCCTTTAGTACACATTGGTCCAATGGACGTTGTTTGTGGGCATTTTGGCGCATTAAAGTTTGTTGAAAAAACGCCTGGACTGTGTTGCCTAAATGGCAAAGTGAAATTGTCAGTATTGACTCCGCCACCTAAGCCATTGCATTCATTGCTTCGAGGCGTTACACCAGAATCACGACATTTTCTAGCAAATACATTTAAACATTCAAGATTCAAGGCCAGATTCACCATCGAATTGGATCATTGCAACCTGTTGAAGATCCACAACATAAACTCAATATATTTCATGGGCAATATAGTGGAACAACTTAATACCAACATCAAGAATGTGGTATTTATGAGATATTTTTGATATATTTTACATCAAAATTGTTATCAGTAAACACATAAAATACTCAATTTTGACTTTTAGTTCCTCCACTCAACTTGATCCACCTACGGCATTTAGCCATCGGTTTACTTCACTAACACCTTGTTTTCTTCGTAAAGTGACATGACAATCTAAGGAAATAAAAAGAATCATTTAAAAAATGAAGAGAGATAATACGAAAACCCAAAGAAATGAAGAGAAATGAAGAGAAATAAAAAGCCCGTTAAAACTGATGATCAATGCGCTTCACGCGACGATACTCAAAGAAAAACTCAAAGGTGAGGAAGTTCTCATTCCGAGGATTCCGATGATTCCAATCGATGTGACCTTTGAGTTTCAACGAATTCAATTTCCGATACGTCTTGTATTCACCATGACGAGTAAGAAATGACAAGGTCAATCCTTGAGTGTTTGTGGTGTGAATTTTGAAAACGCATGTTTTACTCATGGTCAATTGAACGTGGCATGTCCACGTGTAGGCAAAACATCCGCTTTATTTGTTCTGGCGCCTGATAACAAAAAGAAATATGTCGGATATCACAAGGTGCTTCACTGAAGAGAATCAACCCAAGCAGCAAAATACATACATAGTTTCATCAAAGCAAATGTCTTGCCGTCACGCCATTTTCTTTAAATATATTATCCTAATTATCCTAATGAACTATTGAACTGAATAAATTTTGAGCATTCATTTTATTACGTTAATTAAAATTAATACATAAAGTTTAGCTAAAAGGTATCACTACATTCATTGACTGTTAGGCGGCACGAAGTTCGCCGGGCCAGCTAGTAATTTAACAAACCTCGTTCAACATTCGTTTATCCAAATATCTCTTGACGCAGATGTAAAACAGACCATTGATTTGAGTTCAGCGCCCAAAAATGAATAAGAAAAGAATAAGTTGTCTTTTATTTTTAAGCCTGCGTAGGTAGTCCTCTCCCTGTACTCTTTTGCATTATTTATCCAGTTCCATTTCGTAGATGGATGTAAGCATGTGTTTTCATACAAGTTCATATATCACAAGACCTTTATCCATATACACTTATAAGCTCTGAAAAAATCCGTTATAAATGTACCGAAAACGTGTATTTTCGTTCTCAATAGTAAGGTAAGTCCGTACGGCTCTTTAGCTCACATGGCTATTAAGCACACGCGAAGGATGGCGTTTAAGGGCAGATTTCTTTGCTTCCAGATAGATGCTATGTGTCTATTTGTGCTTACAATTAACTCAGTTAAATCTTAGCTTATGTGACAGATAGTGCCTTGTAAGAGTTGTGAAATCGGCCCTAAATCATAGTTAAGAACGTAAGCAAAAGCACTTACTTATAAGTGGCTAAAGACGCTCTGCCACCAACAAGCGCCACAGTGTAGACTCTACACTGTAGAAGATGAGACGTAGCCCTAGAAGAGCAATGTTCAACTCACAGTCGAAGGATATTTTTTATTTTTTTTTTATTTTAGGTGTTTTTAACATTGTCTATATTTTGCTCAATGTACTATGGCCTCAAATCGATTTTTTTTTTGTTAAAAACGGCAAAATATAATGGACATTAGTATATTAGCCCTCCTCTTTTTCTTTTCGTGTGTTCTCTTCGTTTTAATGCAAGTTTATATCTCTAAGGTCCGATTTCTTTTCCCACAGATAGCTGATATGGGCATTTCCACCAAAAGGTCCACCAAGACCAAAAAATTAAAAGTTTATAAAAACACTCTGTTGTGTCAAATTTTGTAAGGGGAATAAATTTAACTGAACTAATGTAAGCCAATCTTACATTTAATCATAACCCATTCCGAAATATTCGGTTTCACGGCTGCGCTCGCGCGAATATTCTAATTTGGACATTAATATTGCACATCGCATTATAACCAAAACCACATAATTAAAATGATGGAAAAAAAAGTCGCGTTCGCAATGTCACGAATCGAATCCTATTTTATTTTGAAATAAAAAAAATTAAGAAAATTTGTCGGACAAATAAATTCTAATATACAGTTAAATGATTCAACAACATTTTAAAATTAGTCGCTCTAAATGGTTCTTGCATATTTAGCTGAGTTTTGCTTTTATATTGATGGCCAAAAACACCACTTCCATTTTTGGAACCAGCACTAGGTGTGCTCTACTTCTTACTCACTAAATAAAGTGCTTCGAAAGTGCTATAAGTTTAAGTAACAAAAGAAACAAAAAAAATTTTAATTTGACTTCTATTCCACTACGACTGTCGCGTTCGACATCATGGAAATGCCCACACAGAAAAAAATAATGATATGATCTGGGGCTGAATATTATATTTTTTCATATCAATAAAAACCCGATATGAAGTGTTCACATTGACCTTTCCGAAAATATCAAAGTGAAATTTTCGACCATTTCAAAATAATATGTTTTAAGATAATATTTTTTAAGTTCAACTTGATATCATAGAACTTTTTAGATATTTTTTTATATTTTATAATTTAATTATTAAGCAAAGACAAATAAATAAATTGCAAATGGCACTATTTATTTTTTACCTAAGTACTATTTTTTATTGTTTTATAGAAACAGAAAAAAACAGAATTTTTAACTTGACCAGGGATCGAACTCGGGATCATTTGCAATGTTTAAAAATTGGCATGGCATCTTACCGACTGCGCTATCGGGCATGCGTTTGGTCATATGGCTGTGAGCCCACTTATATATTTCTTTACATTGCTTGAATTTTCGATGTGAGATACTATTTGTCTCTTTCCTTTTTCTCATTTTCTATACATCCCTTTCCCCCTTTCCCCTTGTGAGAGTGAAAGATATCTTTTTAACCTTTTCTAATATCATTTGACAAATTGATATAATTTATGGTTCAAAAGAAACTTTATAGTTTATAAATGATATGAAAAAAATGATATTTGACAAAAGGTCAAATTAACCAGCCCTTATCAAATTGATATAGATCTTATTTTTTTTCTGTGCAAATGTGTCAGATAAGCCTTAAATTTGCTCTATTATGTGTTAGTTTATGTGTCAGATAGCTCTATGTAGAAGATGTGAAATCGGCCCTAAAAAGATTGAAATCATTAAAAAGATAAATATTTTCTTATATTACTGTGTAATACTAAAAAAATACTAAATACTATAAATACTAAACTAAATACTAAAAAAAACCTCCGCATGGGACCCTTAAATTATGATAAAAGGGACCTCTGTAAGAATCACCTCATACCCAGTTTTTCAAATAAAGCCTCTGTTCTCGTTTTATGGGTAATTGTGTTCTTGCAACACACAACGTCATCAATTCTAGCTTAGTTTTTAAGGGTTTACAATAAAAATCTGGAAAATTCAGCAAATGTGGACACTGTCATTGGGAACGCAATACAAAAAATGCACTTCAATCGGCCAATTGGTTAGGGTACCTCCAGAGGGAGTTAAATCTTAATTCTTGAATATAGTTTAAAGCGCACGGAGGACTTTTATTAAAATCGATTTTTATGATGGTAAAATGGGTTGAAAATCGCGGTCATTTTTCACATTTTCATTTACAAAAAAAAAAATGTTTGCACTTTTGATTTTTGTTTGTATGCTATCTTGAAAAGCTAAATTATTTCGCTATGCATCATCTCAGAGCAGAAGAGGACCACCAATATCCAACCAATATTCAATATCCAAACGTTAATGTAGAAAACCTAAACGTTCGGGTGGTATTCAGATTGCTGCATGAAAAATGTAGAAGTTATTTGGAAATAAACTGATTTTCAATTGTCGTGTAGACTTTGCTTTTGCTCACGCAGCATTTAGATTTTCTACACGCGGCATTTAGTTTTTTAAATTCTACACGTCGCATGCAGTTTTTCTGCATTCCACATTGAGCGTGTGTTAGGGATTAACGTTTCTACACGCGCCGTGCAGCCAATTTTGTTTTCTCTGTGTACGAATTTGTGGAAGATATAGCGTTTTTTCCCAATTGCGGAAGCGACAGGGGGCGTGGAAAAAACTGAAAATAATCGTGATCTGCCTGCAAGTATAAGAAGTATATGTCCCGTATATGTCTAACGTCTACCTTTTACCATCTCTGAGATCTGTGCGTTTATACAGACGGAAAGGCAGATAGACGGACATGACTATATTGACTCGACTGTTGATGCTGATCAAGAATATATATACCTTATAGGGTCGGAAATGAACCTTCTCTCTGTTACATACTGTTGCACAAACTTAATATACTCTGTTGTTCAGCGTTTAATGACAAATGATTTGATCTTAGTGTCATAATTGCGTTTTTGCGCCCAATTCATCGTTTGAAACTTACATGTGTACAAGGGACAGCTAGTACTACTTTCGATAACTCAAATAGTTCTGGGTTTTATGGAAGTTTTCCTATTCTCATTTGAGTATATCGGTACAAGAACTCACTCTTTTAACATAATGAAACGCATTTAATGCCACGTTCATATGCAGATTAATCTCGTCTTTTTCGTCTAACTCACTTGTGTTTGAACTCTGTTAAAATTCGCTAATTTAATTACTTTATAAATGCAGAGTGGTTTGTTTGATAAGTTTCGTTAGCAGTCCACTTCTTTTTTCCCAATAGTAAATGCTACGTTATATTTCGGATCCAAGACTATATACCATTTTAAAAATGCGTAATTTTCAAGCAAATTACTTTCGCGTTTTACCATTTCTGAATACATTAAATTAACTTACTGTCATGCATTGCCATTTAAATTGCCCAAAACGAAATTTTGTTTCTGCAATTGTGCTGTTGCCTTTTCGAAAACAAACTCTTTATTTGCCAAGGCAAGGTCGCCCCTCACGATGTTTAGAAATGAATCATTTGTTGCATTGTCTAATATTTAAAAACAAAAATGTATTTCGGTTACAAATTTGGTAACGGTTGTCGATTCGGTTGGATACCCTGATATAAAGAATTGATTCAATACAGTGTATGCAGGTTACATTTTTTCTTCACGTTTCTAACTTTTTACCAAAATCGAACATTGCCCTTTTGGCAAGGGTATCATAATGCTTCGAAAACGAAAACAAAAATATCAAAACAACCTTTGAGTGCTTTGAATTTTGACGATCTTCGCAGAATTGAGGGGTGGGCCGTTAAAAAGTCGGATATGTAAATATTTTTGCGATTTGCGTTCCGGTTGCCCGATTTGTTTAATGATAAATGTGTCGCTGCCGCTTTAAATATGTAATAAAGTATGTGTATCTGAGCTGAATGTTTAAATAGCCCGAAACTGTCCCCGGCAACCTTCGCGGCGTTTGTCTCGCAATTATCGGTTCACGTTAATTTTTAATATTCGCGGCGATCATTTGGTGTCAATGTGAGAGAGATTGAAGTTGCGTGCCGTAAATAGTAGAAAGGCAACCTAAACCAAAAGCCCAATTAGCACCCGCCGAAACTATTTACGAAAACATCGAAGACGTCATACATTGTTTTTTCCAGGGCCATCTTCTTTCTGTGCGTAACTCCCAATATCTTGAATGGGTTTCATGTATCCTCCTACACTTTACTCGGGCACCTGCCGGACGATCAATGGTGTGGCATAGCCGATCTTAAGTCCACCAACTGGACACTGGAGCAGAAGCGTGGCATAGCCGAAAGAGATCTCAACTCTGGTGGCTGTACGGTGTGGGATTGGAACTACAAGCAGCTGAGTGGCATGTCCTATGAGGCTGCCTTGAACTATACGCAGCACATGTCCGAGATCAATCAGCCGGCTGAGGTCTCATGCAAAGTGCGGGGCAACTATGAGTATGCCCATCCAGAGAGCACATTTGTGGCCGATTGGGAGCTAACCTGTGAGAGGAGTATACAGCGTACATCGGCTCAGGTCTCCATATCGCTGGGCAAATTCTGTGGTTCCTTCTCGTTTGGTATATTGGCAGATAAGTAAGTTGGCCAAGCAGATGCTCATAAATATAATTACAATTTTATTTTTTATCATTAGATTTGGTCGCAAAACTTCATTTACTTTGGGTGCCGCCTTCTTCATAGTGGGCAGCTTTTTTTGTACCTTTTCGCCCTGGTACAGTCTGTTTCTGGTTGGACGCTTTGCCTTGGGTGCAGCATCTTCGGGGCTTTTCTATCCGGCGTTTACCATGAGTAAGTTAAGGTTTCGGAGTCATTCGAAGTCATTTCTCATAATCTTCTTCTCCTGACAGTTGTTGAGAACATTTGTCTCAAGCATCGTTCCTGGATGTCCATAGCCTTCTCCGCCTCCTATCCTGTGGGCATGATTATACTGGCTGTTATTGGTTACCTCATACAACCCTGGCGCTATCTTCAGCTGGCCCTGACCATACCCTCGCTTCTGCTTATACTCAACTGCTAGTAGGTGAACTTGGCTTACTCCCAATGGTATCATTCTCACAGTCCACCCTCTCCCTCTTCCCAGCTTGATGAATGAATCACCGCGTTGGCTTATTACCAAGAAACGCTTCGATCGTGTCTATCAGATACTTTTCAAGCAGCCCAGTCACTATGAGATTAAGCCGGCTATTGCACCGACCACCGAAATTGTTAGCGATAAGAAGGCGGTGAGTGCGAATTGCTAGGAATATTGTTGCCGAGCTCAAATGAAGCTCACGTGCTCCTCTTCCCTACCCTCTCCCTCTACAGCTAGCTGATCCAGTGGATGATGACGACTCGTTGTTCGAGAAGCTGAAGAATGGGCCCCTTAAGTCCATCGTTGAGCTGTATGCAAATCCCAATGTGCGCAAGCTGATCTTCACCTCATACTTCATGTTCTGTGTGACATCGTTGAGTTACTATGTGACGGGTAAGTGATTCAAGTGACGAGCCACCCAGTGGTTAAACTACACATTTTCCCTCCCCATAGCCCTGAATGCCGCCAATCTGTCGGTGAGTCGGTATCTGTACATCATAGCCACGGGAGTGGTGGACATTCCTTCCTATCTGGTGCCTGTGATCATGCTGCGTTTCACGGGACGTCGCATCACCACCATGTTCCTGTTCATATGGACGGGCATCTCGTTGCTGTTGGTACTCTCGGTGCCCGCTGATAGCACCACCTGGATTGTGGCCTTCGCCATGCTGGGTCGTTTTGGCATAAGCGCCACCTATTCGGTGGTCACCCTCTACACAGCAGAGCTGTATCCCACCGAGATACGCAACTCTGCCCTGGGTACCTGCTCGACATTCGCTCATGTGGGCTCGATCTCGGCGCCCTATGTAGTCGACGTTCTGGGTGCTCTCGGCTGGTACATTCCCACCACAATTTGCGGCTGCTGCGTTCTAGTAGCAGGCCTGCTCACTCTCACGCTGCCCGAGACGGGCATTGGCAAGCTGTCGGACAAGGTAGAGAATGCTCCCGCTCCCGTGGAGCAGCCCGAGAAGCAGTAGGTTAGTTAGAGCTTATAGAGAATTAGTAAACTGCAGTACTCTAGCCTAAGTTCGTTGTTAATACGTGCTATTCCTCATGCATTGTCGTGGCATATGTCTGTATGTATATTCGTAAATGTTCTTCCTGTTTGATATCGTATAATAAATAAATTATATATATACTACACGACACCAGGAGAGATCTAGGAGTGCAGCAGCAGCTGCACCCAGTCGTGGTAGGGTCGGGTTACGGTATAAATGCTGGGCACACCCTTGATGCCGCAGGTGAGACCGTGGGAGACCAAGCCGTAGATGTAATCCTTGCCACCATACGGACAAATCAAGGGGCCCCTGGTTAAAGAGGTAATTGAAGAGATCATATTGAAATCTCTATGGCTAAGCTCACCCCGAGTCGCCCTGGCACGAGTCTTGATTATGACCCAGAGCGCAGACCGCGTTGGCTCCGTTCTGAGGAGCCCAGACGTGACCGATAATATCGCGACATTGCTTATTCCCTATGACACGAACATCGGCCTCGGCCAGTTGCGTCTGGGAGGGACCAGCATGATGGGTAGCTCCATAGCCAATAATGCGGCAGGACTCTGTAAGGGAAGAGGCCATTATTATGAAGACGGCAGAAGTTGAGTAACAAAATCCACCATTTCGATCGGGTTCTAGGCCCTGCGGAGGTAGTTGAGCGAATTGCAGTGGCCTGTCCAGCGAGTTCTTATAGGGCCTACTCATGTAGAGGAGCGCAATATCATTCCGAAAGTTGGAACTGATCAAGAAAAGATTGTCTATATTCTGAGCGACACTCAGAAAGGTGCAACTTACGGTTGAAAATAGATATACTCGGCCATTTGAAGTCCATATGATTCAAGTAACTCCACATGGGCAATGTTCTCAAATCCTATAAAGGCCGCAACAGTTTCTAATTTTCTACAATTGAAAAAGCGCATGTCAAGACCAGGGAACACCCTTTTTAAAATATTACCCCTACTTACTTCCTCCACACACAGTGGGCCGCTGTCAGAATCCAGCGGTCACTTATCAAACTGCCTCCGCAAAAGTGCTGATAAACATATTTGCCATTTCGTTCGAGCACATCTTGCAAAGAGACCATAAACGGGTACTTACTGGCGCCACCTGCATTGAAAAATTAGCAAAGTTTTAGTTAAGTGCCCAACTTGCAGATAGCCTGCTTGTACTGCCCACGCTTGAGACGAAGCGGCCGTTGACAATGGGCACTGCCAGGCTGGGTGTATGGATTAGAATTAGAAGGTTGACAACCAAATGGCCAACACTGCAAGCAGCCCTCATGCTAGAACTTTGACAAGATACTAAGCCACGACCGTCACGACATTTCAAATAGAGAAGCAGTTTTTTGTATAAACAAATATATGTACACACAAGAAGCGTTCATAACAAAAAAAACAAGGGACCAAGCTGTGCAAACATGTGGATCCAATGCGAATGCGTTCGTAGAAGGTTTCTTTAAAATCTCTACGCCAAGACGTCAGCAAAGATATTGGAGTAAAACCGAAAGCCAACATCCGATTACATCAACTTTCACTGTTAAAATTGCTTAATTTCAAATTTTTTATAGTAACGGTTTCAATTTAAAATACAAAATTCAGCACCAAGAGTATGTCTGTTATCGAAATCGATAAATATCGATTTTTGTATTGCACTATGGGCCACATAGCAAGAAAACTCTTTAAGTTTGCTGAAGACACTTACACTTTATACGCACAGTAAGCGTATTTCCATAACCGCGGTAAAAAATTTACTGCTGCCTATAGGTGCAGCTCAAAAGCAACTCTGTGTGAAGGCACAGAGCACATCAGAACCATGGTGTAATTATAAAAGGTGAAGTCATTAGAGTAGGCTGCCTTATGGTGAAATTATGTATAGTGAAGTCATTACAGTAGGCTGTCTCTTTTTGGGGTACCAGTTGAATGGTGAAAATCATTCAGTAGGAGATTTCTTCAAGCATGACTTTTGTTTAAGTTTTTGAATTTGTGATTTTTGGGAATTGACATAATGCTGGCCGTTTGTCGAGTCGACTGTGGGAGCTTGCGGTTAACCTTACTTGCGTTAGGTATGACTGCAAAATATGAGAGTTGTTGTTGCTTAGAAATATAATCTTCATTTGTATTGGTGTCTACGAGGCTATAAGCAAGCTCTGGTCATTTCTACCTCTTTTAGTTTTTTTTAGATCTAGGGGTTCCTGACTCGACTGTTGTTGCTGATCAAAAATACATGTACTTTATGATATAGGAAATGCTTCCTTCTGACTGTTACATACATTTTCCTCAAGGGAATATAGTTTCGTGTTTGTCTTGAAGCAACATTTAGGAAGTCTCAACTGTGGGTCCCAACCCAGGTTGCGAAGGGCAAACAAAAGGAACTGCTTCTAGATAGATTCGATACATTTAAACAGGGTAAGTGATTGAGCGTTCCAAATACACGAACCCAACCTTCAAAATAGCCCTCACTAGGGATATAAACAAAAGCTTGGTCATGTAGGGATCATTGAACTCCTTAGACCAACGTTTAATAAAACCTAACAAACCCATAGCTTTATTCACAGAAAGTTCAATGTGAGTGCCAAAAGAAAGTTTATGGTCGAGGGTAATACCCAGATCATGGAAAGATTCAACTTGTTTAAGTTGATAAGAACCCAATAAATAGTTAATCAGAAGAGGATTTCTACGATTCAAAAACAGAAGGCAATAAGAGACACTGTTGAAAGCCTTACTAAAATCAGTAAAGATAACATCTGTTTGTTTACCTTGAGTGAAACCATGAATCACTGAAGAAGTAAATTCCATTAAGTTTGTAGTAATGGATCTCTTTTTAACAAATCCATGCTGGTTCGGCGATATAAAAGGAAAACATGAGTGTTGTAACTGAGATGTTATAACTTGTTCAAAGAGCCCCTGTAGTTTGCAATGTCAGAACGAGAACCCTTTTTATGTAAGGGAATAATGAAAGATCCTTTCCATGGAGTTGGAAACCTAGACTGCTCAAGTGATTTGGAACACAAGATGTTGATAGGATAGGCAAGCGAGTCTGCGCTTTGCTTTAAAATGCACGATGGCACATTATCTGGTTGGATATTAGCGAAAGTAAACCATTCAAGACAGAAGAAAAAGAAATGGAGGGGGCGGCTTATGAAATCATATGACGATATAGGATAAGACTAGCCTTAGCTGGCATCAGACGACTAGTAAGTTGATTGAAAGAATTTTGCGAAGAGATTTGCAATGTCAATGTCAGACGAAGCATTTTCATGTTTAAAGTAAAGAGAAGAAGGTAAGGCATTGGAACGACGTTTGGTATTCACGAACGGTGGTATTTTCGCGTTTAAAACCCCATCGGAATTAGCTGTTCATTTCGCTAGAGGACGGCTTAGTTTGTCTGAGTACTAAGCTTTTACATTGGGCGAACAGTCGCATATAGTCGCAAACGTCAATCAGCTGTTTTTTGGTTACTTTAAATTAAATTGGAATTTCGGTGTTAAATCTTGAACAAAATGGCAAAAAAAATTTCTTTACGGGTTTACGGAGATGCAGATGAGTGTGGATATAATTGAAAACTGGGCTAGTGAGGATGAAATGCTTTTAAAAAATATGCCTGATCACCATTTAAAGGGAATGGGAACAATTGCAACCACACCATGGAGCAATCCTTTGGCTGAACCAAGCACCCTGCAACAAAAATGTGCGTAGAGACATGCCCGGATGAGGAGCATGCGACGGAGCTGGCTACGACAAGTACCCAGGGCAGCGAACCGAAATCTGCATCACATTAGCCACCAGTTATGTAACTACCAATTATCATAGTATTAATCAGAGCCAATTCTAAAAGCTTTTTAGATGCATGTAACAACAATAATTCCCATTTGATTGCATTATATCTATTGTATATTTCATTTCAAGAATAGTTTCGGGTGCTATTGGAAGGCTGACGTGCCCAAGGCAATTCCAGCACAAGGCTGCCGCATTTTTGTGATAAATAGAGTCTGGCAGCACTGATTTTTTTCTACGACCGTCCCAAATTCAAAGTCAACTGCCATCATTTTGTACGGCCAGGCAAAAATTACCAAAAAAGGTCGTAGGACCTCTGTGTAAACAGCGTATTATGAACTATACCGCCATAATTATTATATGAATTATAACATTTCTTATAATTTGAGTTTCTCAAATAAAATATGTTCATTGATGCATTTCAAGAAAAATGATTTCAAATTTCGCGCAATACAGCCAGTATGACCGTCGTGAAAGCAGCCCTTGATCTGGCAGCACCAAAATAATATTGATTTAAACATTCGATAAATCGCTTTGTGTTTATTTTGAACTGACATCTTGTTGGTCCTTTTTAGCGAAAAGCCCAACTAGTTTGGTCTTGTTTTGTTGCAAATTAATATTATTAATTAAGCAATGTGCGTTTCCATTTTCTCACCCCGCTACGTTCTACGTCGATATCTCGTTAAGTGCTGCGCCAAGTGTTACGTTTCATTACGTTATTTAACTTGCAATCGATTACTTTTAGTGGAAAACAGTGTACATAGATAATTGCTAATTGTGGGTGGATTGCTGTAAAATTCGCAGATCGGCAAATATTATCAACAACAGCGACTAGCAAATCAGGTAAAGTTTCAGCTGTCCAAATCCCAATTTCGGGGTCTGGCACAATCAAGGCTCATCGAATGCAAAATGCAGACGAAATTTCTTTTCTTGTTGTTGTTATCTGTTAGTGAAACATACTTTCTGCTGAAAGCAGACCCAACCCAACCCAAAATAATAGTTGTTTTTGTCTTTCGTTGGTATATGCACAATGTGCATTGCACATGCGCATACAGAATTCAGTTTTGTGAAATCCTCGCCCACTCTCAAGGCTATTTGATGTCCCACTCCACGGGTGATTATGTGTAGAAGGCCACCTCCCGAAAGCCTCCAGAATCTTCCGCTGCTAAGTGTAGGTGGAATCCCTGGGAAAAATAGACTTATTGATTTTGTCAGGTTGTCTATACATATGAAGACTTGTCAAAGGATGAGAAAAGGGGAGGAGCTTGCCACTGCTTCAGCTGTTTGTGCTGATTAGAAAATGGGCGCGGGAAGAAAATTCGTTCCCGTCCCATACCGCACTTATTTTTTCTCTACACTAATCCCGTCCCGATCCCGACCAACAATTTTCAATTCAATCCCGTCCCGCACGATCCCGCACTTTTTTCGAGCCCATGATCTAGTCCCGCGCCCAGGCTCTCGCCCATAGTGCTGATAGTGAGGGAGAGACGAGCAGCCTGAACATTGAAAATAACAATAATAATGCAGTTTTGTTTGATGCACCTCTATTGTTTTTGTTTATTGTTGCGCCCTGCTGCTAATAGCTACTCTCTTGTACTGGTGGCCTTAATGAATGCCAGGATCAGTGACTCTTGGAGGATCAGTGAAGCAAGAGCAAATGCTGTATCTCAATTCAAACAGTTTAGTTCGAAAAAGTTACGGTAGTTGTAAAGAAACAATTTGGTTAGCAGGCTTTGCGAACTACAAAATTATTCTTGGAAAATTATTTATTCTCAGCAGTTGGTTAAAAATGGCTAAATATGTCCCACCAAATGATTCTGCTCGCTTCCCTCGACTACGCTTGGAACTAATTTTAGTCATCTTATCCAAGTTGTGCTGGAGGTGATGCTGTACAATGATAGCTGTTAATCATGTGTATCGCACGCTGCAACGTGAAGTCATTAACACAATATGGATATATTTCAGAGACACAATGTCCCAAGGCGGTGGCACTCCGGCTGGTGGTGGAAGCAATGCAGGTCCACTGCAAGGAGCGAGCGGCAGCGTTGGAGTGGTTTTCAGCAAGGTTTTCATACAGCGAGATTACACCGAAGGGACCTCAGTTAAATTCCATACAAGGCTTCCCACAGAACTGGAGGGTATGGTATGTAAACTACATATAATCATTTAGTCCTGGACCTATTCGTCATATATCATGGTAACTTGTTTGCCTGCAGATTGAGCGACATGTCTTCGAAGCTACCATTAATAGGCTAAACGAATTTTATGCCGAGGCCGAGAAGGGCTCGTGCGGCACCTACTGTGAAGGATGCATAGGTTGTATAACAGCGTACTTGATCTACATGTGCTCCGAGACGCACTATGAGAAGGTAAGTCAATAAATTATGGTGTCTGCTGATATATGCGAAGAAACCACATAGCAAAAAAATGGAGATATGTACTTGTTGGCCTTAATTCATATAATTAATTGCTCTTAAGCCTGATGAGCGTTGGGCGAGATAACCGCTTGCATCAAAAGATAAGGATTATTTAAGTAGGAAATGATCTAAACGAGAGAGCAAAGCTATCTTAGTCTGTGCCAAAGTATCAATGCACTTGCAAGAGGTCTCTCCAACTAATCTCTCTGTTAGAATATATTGTATATAGATAACAATTTTTGGTGAATTCAGAATCGTTTAGAGATTCTAATTGTTTACTTCTAAATTGGTGAACGCTGTAGGCACTATCAAAACAATTAAAGTTGTTTTTTACTAAGCCGCGTTTTCCGAATGATCGGTCATAAGGCAGCCATAAAATATTGTCATCCGATTTCGACCAAAATCCTGCAGATCTGTTTTAAAGCATACAACTCTACAGCAATGTTCATTATTAAAAGACCGAGTTTTAGAACTCTTACTTTGATTATAAGAAGTTGTTCTCCCTAAAGCTTAGTACTCAGACAAACTGAATCGATTCCGAAGGGTATCAACCCCATATAAAAAACTAGAGGAAAGCTAACTTCGGCTCGACCGCAGAGTATATAAACTTGTAGCTTGTATAATTTAGATAAATTAGTAGCCTGCATCCACTGACACAAATATGCACATTCGGCCAAATGTACATATTTGTGACAATTCCTCCTATATATGGGTATTTCCATGATGTCGAACGCGACAGTCGTACGCATTTAAAGTGGAATAGAAGTCAAATTAAAATAAGTTTGTTTTCTTTTGTTACTTTAACTTATAGCACTTTCGAAGCACTTTATTTAGTGAGAAAAAAGTAGAGCACACGTAGTGCTGGTTTCCAGATAAAGCCAATCAAAAAGCGATTCGCACGCGACAAAAAACGGAAGTGATGTTTTTGTCCATCAATATAAAAGCAAAAATCTGCGAGATCTGCCAAAACCATTTAGTGCAACTAAATTTAAAATGTTGTTGAATAATTTATCTGTATATTAGAATTTATTTGATCGAAAAATGATGTTTATTTTTTGTATTTCAAAATAAAATATGATTCGATACGTGACATTGCGAACGCGACACTTTTTTCCGTCATTTTATTTATGTGGTTTCGGTATAATGCGAAGCAAAAACTTACGATTAATTGCAATCACATTGTTTCTCATGGTTTCTTTTGCACTCTTTTATAACCCTTTGTACTCTCAGAAAGATTTTAGATAGTAAAAGTAAGTGCAATCTATAGGCACTTTTATCAAAAAAATGTGCAATATTTATGTCCAAATTAGAAAATTCGCGCTAGAGCAGCCATGAAACCGAATATTTCGAAGTGGGTTATGATTAAATGTAAAATTGGCTTACATTACTTCAATTTAATTGTTTCGCACTTTTAATTTTTTGGTCTTGGTGGACCTTTTGGTGGAAATGCCCATATGTACATTTTTTACACCCAATTTCTATGGCAGCTATACTATACAGTTGTTCAATCAAACTTGGTGAAATTATGTGAAAGCATAGAAAACTTAATATTACGAGGTTTGGGGACGTTTGCGTTGAAGACAAAAAAGTTTTTCTCACTAAAACATTTTTGACCTATGGTTCCTATGGCAGCTATCTGCTATGGTCATCCGATTCGGCCGGTTCCGACAAATGAGCAGCATAATTGTACCAAAAGACTTCATGCAAAGTTTGGTTAAGATAGCTTTAAAACTGCCGGAGGAGATATCATAGAAACAGACGGACAGACGGACATGGCTATATCAACTCAGCTCGTCATGCTGATCAAGAATATATATACTTTATGTGGTCGGAGATGCTTCCTTCTATGCGTTACAAACATCTCGACAATTTTAATATACCCTCTACAAGGGTGTCGGACAGCTTGCGTAAAATTCCGAGAAGCCTTTTACGATCGGTCGAACTCAGACAAACTAAAATGTCCGTTCCTCAGCGCCGCTAACCTGACAGACAGAGCTTCAATTCGGGCGCTGAGAAGCAGAAAAAATAGTTGGTAATTTTTCCGACACCTGCCACAATCGATTGGCGTAGTTTGAAACCAACTATAAGATTTTGCACTACCAATGACTTCTACATTCCATATATCCTCCAAATATCCCTGAATATTAAAAAAAAAAACGATTAACCAATTTAAATGCAAGCAAATCATAGGGGACAGTGCAGTGTGACCGTTTCTCATTTGGTGTCATTTTGGTGGTGTTTTGGCGTTGAACAGTCACACTGGACCGTTCGCTACAAACTACTATTATACTTTTTCGAAGGATCGTTCCTATGGCTATAGTCCTTTGATTTTGGATCAAACTTAGTAGATTTGTGTGTATAATTATTATACTATAATTTTTAAAAATATCAAGCTTAAGAGCGATAGCATTCAAAACTAGGGCTAACTTTAACATTATATTCTGTAAAAGATGCTTAGAATCGTGATTTTTTCAATGAAATATTCGAGCTAAATTTTAGTAAATCATTAGTAAGAAACTCCAAAATGAGCATGTGTGTTTTGCCGGCCCCTTAACTAAATCCACCCGTGTCGGCGTCAGCCCATACAAACAGACGGCGAAGCAAGTGCAGTGTGGGTGACCGAGTCTCGCTGATAATGGTAGTTTTTACTGTTGGAATGCTCCCAAGCTCGTACCAATTTCGTACCCACCGCTACACTGTAGCTTAACTTATCCTTAGGTGTAACAATATTCGGAGACACATTCATATCATAAAACGAAATCAGACTCATACATACCAAAAATTAAAAACCAAAATTGACGAAAAAGACCTAACCGACCTAGAAAAAAGACAAAAAATAGCATACCAAACAATCAGAACAAGAACGGACATAACAACCGAACACAAATTAAAAAACGCAATATCGGAAAAAACTAGGGAGTACGGATTAACGCTTAATCCAGACTGGTTTGTCAACCAAACCAATATAGACATACCGGAACAGTCCAAATGGATCCTATCACTAGGTCCAAAATCTGCTCTACCCATAACAAAGAAAAACATATCGACAATCCACGTTATTGCAGATCTGGAACAGGGGATCCAAACGATAGAAGAAGAAAAAATAAAGGAAACGACAAGAAGGAATCTAACGCAGAGAATGATCAAATACAAAGAAAACAATAGGACAAGCGAAAAGGATGAATTTATACTAAAAATAGCTACGGACACGGAAAAATTCTTAAAATTACACAAAGATAATCTGATAATAACACAAGCAGACAAGGGAAACAAAACAGTAGCCATGTTCAGAGAAGATTACAACAAGAAGATGAATATCATGCTATCCGATAGAACGACCTACAGAACATTGAGGAAGGACCCAACAACACAATTAGTTAGGAAAAACAACACGATGATAAATGAACTTTTTAAAAATAACCACATAGACATCAGACAAAAACACCAACTGTACTGTTCAGGAGGAAATGCCCCAAGAATATATGGACTACCAAAAATCCATAAGGAAAACACACCACTCAGACCTATAGCATCATCTACTAACGTCCCTTGTTACAAAATAGCCAAACACTTAGGACACCTACTACAAAACATGGTATCGGAAGACTACAACATATTAAACTCAATGCAACTAAAAAACAGACTACAGGAACTAAAAATAGAGAATGACGAGATCTTGGTATCATTTGATGTGATATCATTATTTACTAACATACCGACATCACTAGCTGTAAGCATTATAATGGAACAATGGATAGAGATAGCCCCTCACACAAACATACCAAAAAGAAAATTCAAAGAACTACTAGAATTTTGCCTACTTGACAACAACTATTTCACACACAATGGAACCGTATACAATCAGATATTCGGGATGCCTATGGGGAACCCACTGTCGCCAACAATCGCTAATATAATACTAGACAAAATAATGGACGATGCAATAGGGAAACTAAAAACAATTGACATACATATAAAACACTTGTCAAAATATGTAGACGACATTATATGCATAGTAAGAGCCAAAGATGTTGACATAATTTTAGAAACATTCAACAAGCAACATAGAAGAATCCAATTCACCGTAGAACGAGAAGAACGCAACAAACTAGCATATCTTGACATGGAAATAACAAGGGAAATGGAAACTCTGACATTTAACTGGTACACAAAACCCATGGCTTCTGGAAGAATAATAAATTTTAACTCAAATCATCCACCAAACCAGAAAATAAATACGGCAAAAAACATAATAAGAAAAGCATACACCATTTGTGATATAAAACACAGACCGACAAATTATATTAAAATTAAGAAAATTCTTCTAGCAAATAACTACCCCGAAAAGCTCATAAATAGATTGATCACCGAAGCGACAAACAAATTACACGACAATAAGCCCAAAGACAAAAACACAGATAAAAAGAAATTTCTAAGCATACCCTACATACCTAATGTCACAGACAACAGAACACTAACAAAAATATTCCCCAAACAATTGATGGAACAGCTGACCAGTGCATACAAACCGCACAGCAGCAACAGACGGCTCTTCACGAATACAAAAGACAAAATAAGCAAGGAAAACAACACCAATGTAATCTACGAAATTAAATGCGCGGGAGCAGAGGGAGAGAGCTGCAACGGAACTTACATAGGAACAACAAAACGCTCTCTGAGCACGCGAGTCAGCGAACACAAAAGAGACACTCAAAAAGGGAAAACAACAACAGCTTTAGCACAACACATCAACAAAACAAATCACTCAGCTGACTTCGAAAACGTAAAAGTATTGGACTTAGAACACAGATGGAAGACGAGGATGACATTGGAGAGCTTGCGAATACAAGAAAAGGGAGAGCATGCACTCAATTTTAGGGAAGACATTGAACAGACAAACTTTATATACGCAGCGGCGATCACAAGAGGAACATTTAAGCACAACAATTCAAACAAAATCATGACGAATAAAACAACTGACATCAACAAACAATCGTGCAATACAACAAAACTATGACGGACACTAAAATAGGTATTTAAGTAATATGTTCAATATGTATGTATGACTAATTTATGTTCATGTTTATATATAAAAAAATATACAGACTCCCTGAAGAAGGCAATATATTTGCCGAAACGCGTAGGAGAAAAACTCAGCCAAAAAGTGTTTTGACTGGAGTGAAGTAAGACGGCCGAAATTAAACCCCAAACAAACAAACAAATACACAACGAAAACGGCCCAACAACACATCAACGGAGACCCTTAATATTTGCCCAGAAATCGTGAAACATGGAAGTTTATATATGTTAGCATTTTAAATATTTAAAAAAGATTATTTAAAAAAATAAAAGTTGAAAATGCCACATCCGTAAGCCGCATTTCTCAGCCTTCGGCAAGGTTATAAACAAACAATTATATCTATTTAATTGAGGTAAATAAGGAAAAAGCGGTTTTTGGCCCTTAACTTCAGATTTTGGGGGTCCCCGAGGATAACCAAGTATGAGGAAGTGCTATACGCGACATGCTCCTCAACGTACACTATGTCAATAGCCAGGGTATTGCAATTTTTTAAATTTGTAGCACTGTGTAATTGGATTTTTGGATCCCAAGATTCAGTTTTTGGAATTGGGATTGAATTTAAAATGTGAAAACGTTTTTAACACTTTCTAAATATTTACGAATATTTAAAAGTAAAAAAACCTGTGTGTTTGCATTTCTTATATTGGAAATTGATAGCAACCAGAAAAATTTAATACACACTTTTTTGATCCGAACCATTTTGGATTTTTTCTTGTTCCGGATCAGGTTTGGATGGAAACGAACCTGTTTGCAGACCTGTTAAAAACAAAAAACAATTGTTTCACTAAAACTAGTTTTTTCAAACTGGCGGAGGAAAAAGCATCGAAACTGACGAAGCGGACATGCGGACATGTCTAGATCAACTCGGCTCGTCATGCTGATCAAAAAATTATATACTTTATCTAGTCGGGAATCCGAGCTACTCAGACGAGCGAATATGGAGAGTGTCGATACGATAATACGCAGAATGAAATGGAGCTGGATAGGACACACATTACGGAAAAATTAGAACAACATTGCAAGGAAGGCAATGGAGTGGAACCCGTTGGACGGAGTCGGGCGGACACCAGGCAGACCCAAAGAAACTTGGAGGAGAACTATCGGTAGAGAAATTTAAAGCATCGGGAAAAGTTGGGGAGAACTCAAAGCGACAGCTAACAACAGAGTTTGCTGGAGAGGAGTATTTGATGCCCTATGTCCCACACGGGACTGGAACTAAAAGAAGAGATCTAGTCGGAAATGATTCCTTCTATGCGTAACAAACATCTGGACAATTTTAATAAACCCTTTACAAGGGTATAAAAATCACTGGTCAATTGTTGACATTTTTATACCCCTGTAGCCATGTACGTCTGTTCGTTTATCTGTTTCTTTGCTATCTCGTCAGTTTTAAAGCTATCGTGACCAAACTGTACACGATGTCCTTTAGTACACATACGCAGCACATTTGTCGGAACTGGCGGGACCGGATGACTAAAATAGTTCTTGTGAGAAAAACCGTATTGTACCCAAACTTCGTATTTATCTGCTTTTTTCCTGATGAGTAAACAAAACGTGCTATTGAGAGTGAAAAAATGTGTTACGCGCCACATACTTCGTTTATACGCACGTCTTATTTGCAAATATCAATTTTGTGAGTGACATATTATTGCGTATAAACGCTGAGTTAATTCGTTATTTGCAAATAGCTAAGTCACGAAAACAATTACTGATTAGTAGACTTATTTGCAAAATGTGTGCTAGGTGTTGCCACTCTATTCAGTGATTTTGCTGCTTTCAACTATATGGTAGCACTGCTATATTGTAATTGGCATTCATATCGACTGCAGGAAAAGGAGAAAGTAAAAATGTTTAAGAGCCGTTATCTCATGTTGATGTTTTTGCAAATCTAGGTGAATTGGCTGCATTTGCTTTGCTCATGTTCAATGCTAACCATCTAGATGAATTTCGTAGCTATCTACTTCACCCACATTGATTTCAAAACCATCTACATGCTAATGCAAATTAAGTATTTTTATGTATACGCGCATATTGTCACACTGAAAAATAGTTAAAAACAAAAAACAACTGCTGCTAAAAACAGTAAATTCTGAATTAAAAATTCATATTCAAATTAATAAAATTAAGTAAACCGAAAATGGAAAATATTGGATGTGCCTTTAATATACAAGAACACCTGCAGACATTGCTGAAATTACAGATGCACATTCTGGTTCCCCTAGTTCATTGCTTAAGCTAAGTTAACACATCCAAATAATTTGGCTAAATTGTGATAAAAATAGCCATGATTAAAGATTTTACAAAATTAAAAGCTTAAACTATGGTTCCATACGCAAATAATTTTATCAAATATGGCCGGAAAGTTCCACAATTTGGCATATATAGCCCAATTTTCATGAAAATTTGTCCAAATTATTTGCCTGTGTGAACATAGCTTTCGACCTACTGCTTAATCTCCCATCATAGTAACAAGTCGTTCCAAGAGAAAAATCATCTCCTCTGTAAAATTCTTGGTTTAATTTTTAAAATTAGAGCGCAATAAAATAGACAATAATCAGCCGAGTGCAGAGGTGCTGCCAGCCTAGTATTAGACCATTCCAGCCCTCCCGGTGTGACCGTGGCGCAAATGCCCGAATTTATAATCAACCTACATGAGACAAGCAATTGCTCAATAACCATCTAGTTGCAAAATCTAGATGGATTTCGATTTGAGCAAAAACATGAACATGAGAAAACGGCCCTAAGATAAGAATTGAAAACAAGCGTTGCTATTGAACCAAGGATGAAAGTTATAGTGTGTCCAATATTGTCCAATACTGTGACGAAAGGAAATTCGAACGCCCTCCTTATCACGGCTTAACACGGAAATTTAATTTTTTTTTTATATATAAAAGCATTTATTAACATTAGATTTTTGGTACCTTTTTCTGGCTCCTTAACCTAATTTAACGCTTAATACATTTTGGTCCTGCTTTAGTTATCTTTTATTTGGATATTCGTGTTATTGTGTATTACGTTTTGTGAGTTGAGGGTAAGCCTTCGGTCAAAAAAAACTCCCAGGTATCGGTATCCTGCAAGGTTGTCCAACAGCTCTCCTTGGAGGAAAACTCCTGGGCAATCGTCTTTTCTCAGCGTATAGGTTACACTGGCACACTTTGAAAGGTTTAGTCATATATTCCAATTAGAGCACCAATTTCCGATTCTTACTAGATACTCTTGCATGGTGTCAGTATCGGAATATATGCAGGGATCCCTGGCCAATAGAGCTATGTCGTCTGCAAAGGTGTCGTTTCTGTCAACGATTTGGGGATTTCGGTTAGATGGCATATCGTGAGTGAAAGGGGTGTAGAGCGTTGGGCCTAGGACACTTCCTTGTGGGACACTAGCGCTGGTTAGCTTAACACGGAAATCGACTCTGATTTCGGAACTGGGCCGATTATGTATATATACATGTGTGCACGGTTGCCACTTGAAAATATTAAATTATTTTACAGACCTGACATAATGTGGCTCTGTACTCGTACTCAGCTCCTTGCAAATTATTATATGTATTTGAAATTGAAACAATTTGCCGAACCAGCTCCAAGTAAAACTCACGCACCTTATTCTTTACTTATAAAATGGTGGATTTTCTTATCCAATATATGGATAGCAAATATATTGTGTCTGAGTTTCAAATTATATCTATAAGAGTGTGTAACAAAGTTTTTGAGAATTACACTATGCAACAATTTCCAGTATATTGAAGGGTTGGTGGTGATTCTAGATGATTTTGGTGTGTTGAACACGAATCTGTTTTCGAAAATGTTCCATCCCGTCTAGATTTTCGTTAATTTGGGATTAAAGTAACTTAGAATGCCTATTGTGAACTTTTTATACTCTGTACCGAAGGTACATAGAGTATATTAAGTTTGTGCAAAAGTATGTAACAGGGAGAAGGAATCGTTTCCGACCCTATAAAGTATATATATTCTTGATCAGCATCAACAGCCGATTCGATATAGCCATGTCCGTCTGTCCGTCCGTCCGTCTGTCTGTCCGTATGAACAAAGAGATCTCAGAGATGGTAAGAGATAGAGGTTTGACATGTATGGGACATATATTTCTTATACTTGCAGGCAGATCAAGTTTATTTTCAATTTTTGCCACGCCCCCTCCCGCCCCCGTAATTTGGAAAAAACTTCATATCTCCCACAGTTTTGGAGATAGATCGTTCGTTCCTTCTAGAGATACCTTGTAAACAAAATTATTTATCGATTTGCTGAAGGAATGATCAAGATCGGATGAACGATACTCAAGTTATGGGCAAAAAACGGCCAGTTAACACCACCCACCCCCCGACCAACAACCACAGCAACATACCCTAACCGTTCAACACAGGCAATCTTAGTGCGAGAGAGAACGAGAGAGAGAGAGAGAGAGAGAGAAACTTAGAGAGCGCACCGCGTTGTGCGCGGGGTGTTAACTGGCCGTTTGACTCCTGAGCAAATGCGAGTGTAAGGGTACAGAGTATGTTATAGTCGGGCTTGACCGACTTTCTTTCTTGTTTTAGGTTCGTTTTGTAAAGGAGCTTACTTTTGTTTTGATTTAATAATATGGTACGGTTCTATTTCTTAGCTTCAAAATAAATTATCCCAAACAATTCTACGATTTTCTTAAGAGAAAATATTATACCATTTACCTAAATATATCTGGTCTTACTTCGCTGAATTTTTGGAATTTTGTTCATTTCTACGTCTTTTTCGGGCTCCATGCAAAAGAGCCAATTCCAATAAAAAGTGTCAGTACGCCAACAGGAAAAAAACACAATTTTTGGTGCAAAAACACCAAGTGTGGAAACCGTGCATGTGTGTATTCCGCAAATGGACGGCCATGTTTGCATTCATACATTCGAATATTTAGCTAACATGAATGCAGATATGTAGATATGTACAGACATATTATGCATGTATGTTCGCAATAACCATTACGAGTGCGAAAAGGAGAAAATAACTAATCAAAAAATTTTTTATATTTTTTTGATGGACCAAATGCAAGTTTTGGAACCGGTTCGGGCTTATCTATTTTCGTCCTCGTGGTGCGGTTCAGGGTTTGGTTCACAGTATAAAAAAGTCAGAATTCCGGGTTCGAACCGGTTCGGCTCAAAACCGGTTTGCAGCTCTGATTTTTAGTAACAAATAGTTTTTAGTTTTAAATGAAAACTTTAATTTTTCTGTTTTAACTATCAACTGTTAAAACTAGCCATTATGATTGCACATCACATTCGTTCACCACAACAAGCGAACTAGATCCATAGATTTTTTGTCATCGATTTGGTAATGCAACGGTTTTTCATTAAAAAACTGTTTAAACTGCCGCGAAATAGTGATAGAATAGATAAGTGATATACATGAGATAAGTGATAGACAAGCCGGGAGAAAAATGGTACACAAAATAACAAAAGAACTGCTCTCAAGGGATGGACAATGGGCGTGTTCAGCAGAATACCTGATCCCTGAGCAGGTATCAGAAAAAAATGTTGTATCGAATAGTTTCTGCTGTTGGAAGGAGCAGTATCACTTTAAAGTAGCGTACTATTTCTTTGATACATGCTCCTGTATCATGATACCTCAAATTGGCAATTATGAAGCCGCATCTCTCGAGTTCAGTATTAAGATAATTGCAAATTTATACTTGATCAGGGAGCAAGTTGTTCTGCTGAACACGGCCAATGTTTTCAAGAATGACGTTTGATGGCAGCACAACATAATGTGATCCTAGACTTGAATAACCACTTTTCTTGCAAGAATGTGCACGTCTCGTTTTTACAGCGTATTGCAGCACAATCAAATAATAAATTTATTGCAGAGGCTCAACAAAGCACAAGCAGGCGGATGTATAAACTTCTAAGCTTCTCCTTGTGTGAAAGAAATTATTTTATAACCGGCACCCAATTTGATTAATTTTTCAAGTATTTTTCAGAGCTTGATGTGATCTTCTTGCACTGAATTGCAGAACGTATAGTTTTAATATCCAAATCGAAAACGAATGCTCGCTTTGCACCAGGCATGCAAAAAAGGACACTTTCCACTTCTTGTCCGAATGCCCAATTTTAAGAGAAATAATGATTCAGCTGACACAATTAGGTTCATTCGGCGAAATGTACATATTTTTGACAAGGCCTCCTATATACATTTTCTACACCCAATTTCTACGGCAGCTTTACTATATAGTTGTCCTATCAAACTTGGTGGAATTAGGCAAAAGCATAGAAAACTTATAAATTTGGAGACGTTTGCGTTGAAGACAAAATAGTTTTTCTCACAAAAACTTATTTTTCGACCGATGGTTCCTATGGCAGCTATATTTGTATTTATTTAATAGAGTTGACAAATTTAGCTGTCAACATAATATAAAATTTTTTTATTTTTTTTGTTTAAATATTGTTAATCCTAATCCCGCCTCCGTCCGATTTAGGAGAACATTTTAATGATGTGCTCCGACTCACATCAGGTGGGCGGAGGCAAAGATATACAATCTCTGGGAAGATAAGAATATCAAAATATTAGAAACATTTTCCAACATCGAACCCTCAGAATTTAACAAATGGTATAAATCGTTATACAACGTGCATATAATTCGAAACGGGTCGTGAGATTCGAAATTAGATCTACTTATATATAAGAAAATTGGTCGGAACTGTCGTGCAGATCTAGCTGGGATTGAAAAGTTAATATGGCTCAAAAGAAAACAAGAATCAATATGGCCACTTATTAGTTTATGAAGGAACATAACTTCATGACAGATTCTACGATCTTGCAGAGACGGTAGGCTTAATAGACGAAGTCTGTCCACATACGATGGCAGTCGACGGTGTTGTTCCCAGTTTAGACCACGTAAGGCGAACAGGAGAAATTGCTTCTGCACCGACTCAATAAGGCCCTGGTATGTTGCTTACTGTGGTGACCATACGAATGAGCAGTACTCAAGTATAGGTCGGACAAGTGAGACGTAAAGAAGCTTGGTGGTGTATGGGTCATCAAACTCTAGACCAACGTTTAACAAATGCGAACACCCGTTTGGCTTTGCTAACGATAATCCCAATGTGATCAGAAAAGTTCATATTATGGCTGAATAATACTCCAAGGTCTGTTACAGCATGTATGCGCTCCAGGTTGTGCGGGCCCAGGGAATAGTTACCCATAAATGGGGCAGAGCGGTAAAAGGACATAGCACTACATTTAGAGTGGTTAAGGTACAGCAAGTTGTTAATGCACCAAGATTGAAGGTGGTTAATGTCGTTTTGCAACAGACAATGTGAATCGGGGTCTGTGAGCTGCATACAAATTTTTACATCGTCTGCATACATCAACACATGGGAATTTTCAATGACAGAAGGAAGGTCGTTTATGAATAATCCAAAAAGCAACGGTCCTAGGTGACTCCCTTGAGGAAATCCGGAAGTGACGTAAACACACTTGGAGAGAGTGTTGTTAAATAAGACTTTTTGTGTGCGGTTTGCCAAGTACATCGAAATCCAGTTAACTAAAGGGTTAGGAAAACCTAAAAGTGATAATTTCTTTAAAAGCAAAATGTGATTAACTGAATCAAATGCCTTGCTAAAATCTGTGAAAATAACATCTGACTGATTTTTCAGCTTGAATCCG
>JBAMBO010000764.1:0-41414 GCA_037044535.1 Lordiphosa magnipectinata
TCTTTTTTTTTGTGTAAGTGAAAATGTCGGATTTCTACACTTTTTAATCGGGATTTTCAACCCATAACGTTTGTGTAGCAATTATTCTATAAATCGATACCTGGTATAGAGTACAAACATATCAAGGAAAATGAGTTGTCAAAAATGCGATTACACTATAATGAAATTTTTCGGGGTACACTGCGCTTCAGCAATATTTAGGTTTGACTAAAATGACATCAAAAACTGAGAACGCAGTTTGGTATTTCGAGAAATCATCATATTGGGTTTTCATCCCAAAACCCATTTATAATGGGCTGTCTGAACGCGTCGCTCTCAAGGACTATATAAGCTAGATTTCGAGTTCGTTGCGTGGGTTCTGGATGCCGTACTCAGATACAATTTTATTTAAATTTTGAAAACCACACCCCCTTTGCCCACAAACAGAACAAATACAAATTACAAGAGCAATGAGTAATGCTACAGCCTTGATACTCGGATTTAACATTCTCAGCTTTCCCCAGAACTAACGACTCTCTTTTTTTATCTTTTATCTTATAATTTTTTATTTTAAACAAATTTATTAGGGGTTTCACGTCAAATTGGTTATCAAGTAATCTCTTTTAAAATTAAATTTAATCTTAAACTGTAGTGAACACACACAAACAAACAAATGAACAAAAACATTTTTGAACATGCCTAACCGAGATTTGAGCCCAGATATGTTTGACTTTCAGTTTCATACCTTACCCTCTACACTATTGCTGCCAAGATAGAGGAGGCTACCAATTGTGCTATATAACTCAAAAGTTTCTTTTCTTGTTTTATTTTATCTTTTCTACAAAATAACAAAGTGCTTATCAACACTAAAAATTATATTTAAACACTTAATTAAATCTTATTTAAATCTTAATCTGGGTCTGGGCTGGTGATGTGAGCTCATTTTTTGACAGTACACTTTGTTGTAAGAGGTTTAATTTTTATACAGATTACTTGATAACCAAGTTGACGTGAAAACCCTAAATATTTTTAAATTATCAAATTATACATTATTTGGTCCCATGGTGTAAACATAGAAGGTTACGCCTTGCTCAGCTTTGATTTAGGGTTGCAATCTGGTATTTCTAACTGACATGATCGATTTCGTTTTACTAGTAAGCGGAAGTGGTAGCCATCCAGGAAGCTGCCACCTACCTTAACACACTCACGATCAAAGAAGGAAACGTATTTATATATTCAGACAGTCAAGCCGCCCTTAAAGCACTTGACTCTCATACCAACAATGCTAAAACACTTACGGAATGTCGCTTATCTCTAAACGAGATCGCACGACATTTTAGTATACACCTAATATGGGTCTGCCACTGCCCCGCTTTAAGTAGAAGGAGACTTAAGACACTTTCTCAACCTCTCCTACTCAACCTCTCAGAGATATCCGGGCTGGAGATCCTAGCTCTACTAAAATTTATTCTGTCCACACAATGGTTCACTACCTAGGACCCCCCTCAGTCTTAAACATGGCGTCGCAATGGGCCCAAAGTGGCCTAAGTGCGAGAACTACTTGTCGTTCTCAGCCATAGCAACCTAACCTAACCTAATATTCATGACTAATAAAAATGGATGAACCATGCTTTTTAATTTAAAAGAACCATTTTTGTACCTTTACCTTCACTTAGGTACTGGAAATTTCAGATACCTTACCTAGGTATATTTTTGGACATTTACCTTGTACCTTACCTATAGGTAAGAAAATTGGGTACCTTTCCAATCACTGCATATTAGCAGCGTGCAGTAAAAAGAAGACTCTGTGCGAAATTTCAGCTCGATATCTTCAAAACTGAGGGACTAGTTTGCGTAGAAACTGACAGACGGACGGACAAAGCTTAATCGACTCAGCTCGTCATGCTGATCAAGAATATATATACTTTATGAGGTCGGAGATGATTCCTTCTATGCGTTGCAAACTCCTGTGCAAAATTAAAATACACTTCTCAAGAGTATAACAATAACAAAATGTATGTACGACTGATACTTGAAAGGTTTTATTTTAATGGTACAACTCAAGAACAACAACAAAACACGTACACTAATCTTACGGTAGAGTTACAATTTTTATGGTTAATTTTTAACGAAAATTTAGTCAAAAAAACAATCTAAAAATACATGTAACAATATTTTGCAGTAAATTTACTGTAATAAGAATACAGTAAGAAAAAAACGACCTTCCAAAACCTAGCACAAGCGGACTCCTATTTGAACGATTTCGTTCGTAAATTATCGTTCACAAAACAAGCCCAAAAAAAAACACTACAAAAGATTTTGTACTAGAACTGGCTCAAATCATAACCGAAGTGCTCATAGAGAAAAATTCGGAGACTCCGGAATTTTTTGAAAGCCTGAACCGAAAAAAAGTTGAAACCGGTTCGGTTTTTAATTTTTCAAACTATTATAAATGTTCTTTTTGCTATTTTCAAATATACGTAATAGCAAAAATACAGGTTTTCGTATTGGTGTTTTTGCGTTTGAATGTTCGTACATATTTAGAAAGTTCTTAGAAAAAGTTCTCACATTTTGCATTTCTCACCTATCGCGTTAAATCAGTAAAACCCTAAATTAAAACCCTAAATTAAATAAATAATATATTAGATTGCTCTCGTCGCTTTTGGAATTGACAAGGATATAAACAATCAGACGGTCCATGCGCTAGTTTTATCAATTTAGTTGAGGTAAAAAAGCAAAAAGCGGTTTTAGGCCCATAACTTCAGATTTTGGGAGTGTTTGGAAAAAACCAAGTATGTGGAAATGCCATACTCGGCCAGCCCAACAATATGTACTGGGTCTCGTGAAAAGTATGTGCTTTTTTTTGTTTGTTACACTGTGTTATTGAACTATAATTATCCGTTAACCTTGAGCGGGGTAAAAAACACGTTAGCTAAAATGAAAACAGGTCGCTAAAACCCATATACATATAAAAATACTTTATTAAAGATCAACTAACTGATGGCTTAAGAAATGCATAGAACATTCCAAAGAAATATTGATTTTTAATTAGGTAATACGGGTATGACTTTTAAGTCGTCAGTCTTAGAATTTTTAGTGATAAGTATTAGTCATATATAAATTATTTTATTACAGAATAAAACATGTTGGCCACTCCCAACCTTAATACAAACTGCTTTCCCGCTGGTCGCGAGATACAGAATCGTTGGGGTATGGAAGCAGCTCCCAGGTTCCATCAATTAAATAATAACGTATGTTTAAAAAGTTGTGAATGAAAATTACTGTAGATTTAACCAGCTGAAAATGCTCTTTTGGTTGCGCTACCTGATAGTTATTGTGTTAAGTTATGGAGGGTCCTGGGTAAACTGTGGAAATAGACTAAAGATTATCGACAACAAACACAATGCAGTTAACTTGGTGAACGCATTTAAAACATTTGGATTTAAAATCAGAAGAAATTATTATAAATGTTTTGTGTTAAGTCATTTACTGTCCAAATAAATAATGTTATTTTTTCCTTTAATCTTATGTACCTGTTGCATTGGGATAATTCTGATATAAAATTAAACTTAAGTTCTGGTAAAATTACAATCAACAATAAGTAGTTAAACCTAGTTAAGTAGAATTTGTACAAGCTGGTTTTTAGTCGTGAATAAAATTGACTTCACCGCTTAACTCAATAGTTAAAAAACTTTTTGCAAAGTTAAGTTAATCGACTATTCACTATAAGCTTTCTATCAAGTTAAAAATAACCCAACTTTGCGTGGTAACAGTCAATGACAAAAACAATAAAAGTTTTACATTTTTAACGCCCAAAATAACCGCCTCACCGTATAAGATTTTGCCAATATAGGGGGACTTAATTCAATTGCAACCGAAGTTTAAGAGAAATCAACTTTCAATTTCCCCACAGTTGTAAGATGAACAATATCGGACAAAAACTACTCCCCACTCCCATAACACGATATTCAAATGGGAGCTATACGATATAGTTACCCTATCTAGATCAAAATGTCAAGTTTGGTGACGCTATCACTAGAAACAAAGTAGTTTTTCTCATTAGAACAATTTTAGAACCAATTGTTCCTATTGCAACTACACCATATAGTCGTCCGATTTTGATAAAACTTTGTAGAATTAAGTAAGAGAATATTAAACTAATAAATAGTAAATTAAGAGACGCTACCTTTAAAAACAAAATAGTTTTTCTCACCAGAACTGGTTAATAAGCCGATCATTTCTTTGACAGATACATGCCTTAGTCATTCGATCCGGCAGGTTCCAAACAAATGCGCTGCCTTTATGTAATTAAAGACTTCGTGCAAAGTTTGGTAAAGATATTTTTAAAACTGACGGAGGAGATAGCAAAAAACATGTGAATTACACATGAATTTTGTTGGAATTTGTTCATACAAAAAAATTAAAAACCCAAAATGCGCCAATGTTCGCAAGTTCTTTTTAAATATATTATGTGAGTCCATCCGCTTTTTAATGATCGCTTTATTACTGTTTATGGTATTTTCATTCTGATTTTGGTTTTTTTTCACATTAATAGGATATTCTTCTCGTATTTAAGAGCACTTGAAGCATTCCTTATTTTTGAATTAAGTCCCTCTAGATTGTCCCACGTAACTTTATCCAAAATGTCAACTAAAATAAAAGCTCAAGAATCACAGACAAATTTACTTACGAATTATGTTCAACGATCAATCTTATCGCCTGTAATGTGCGTAGCTGGTCAAAACAAAAGTATGTATTTCGCACTAAAAAGTGTCAAAATAGGCATTTTAAGCAACTTTAAGCTCAAACTAACATAAGTCTAGAACATTTCCGAAAACAAATTCATGTTCAGCACACGAAAATCAGTCCTTGAATAAAGTCCGACTTCGTGGTCCGACATAATTTTTGCATGATCGACGCCTCTTTGAAAATTTGCAACGCAAATTGGAACGCAAACCAAAGTTAAATAAAAAAATCTAGACATTCATCAAGGAGTATGTTAATCTTCAACACATATCTCTTGTTCATGATTCTGTTGTAAATGAATTTAAATATTTTCTTCCTCATCATTTCATAAAATAGAGCACAACTCAACTTCGAGTAGTTTTTGATGGCTCCGCTGAGCTCTATAACATCCGGTCCTTAGATAAACAATGTTTCAATGGCAAATCCAACTATTTATCCAAAGCTGATGTACCAACGTGTAAGCTTTACCCCTGCCGACCAACTGGCGTGACTCACCACTCCAAGTTAGACACAGTCACCTATGGCACTAAAACTGCAGCATTCCTTTCTATTTAAGCACGGCATCCACTTTCCCTGGATGAGGCTCTAGTATACCCTATTGGCCCCCAAATCTGAATCCGAGATTTCTGAGTGGACGATATGATATCATAAAGAGAAGGGGAGGAACTTCTTGCCTGGATCATTTAAAAACGCTGAAGTATTTACAAAATTATTTTCATTTATTTATTCCTTATTTCTTGCTTTCCTGTTGTTGTCCAAATCGCTCATACTGCTCCAGCAGAAATATATTGTCGCTGATCATCATCAGCCAACTGTTTAGCAATTGACAAGATGCATCCTGTTCATGTTGACTTTTTCCTCCTCATCTGCAATGCTGTTTGAAATGAGGCTGATTATCACTGAGAATCACTTCCATATGCTTCCAAGCCCATATGATGACACACAGTGATAATTTTCTCTGAATGAACTTTACCGAACCACTTGTGAGACAATTGCTAAGCCTGAATCTGATCGGAATCAAAATGTTCGGTTGGGTTCAACAAAATAAAAACATGTCGAAGTTTTTGACACTGTGACACATCAGTGTTTTAAACACTGATTCTAGTACAGTGCAACTTTGTTGTTAGCTAGTCAACATTAACTCCAAAGACTCGAGATTTTCGCCAGTAGTATATATTTCATAGTAATTTTAGATTAATTTGTGTTAAGGTTGTGAATTGGCCTTTGTCGAGTTCATTTTCAGAATATAATGAACTTATCTCCGCGATCTAGAAGCTTGCCAAAGTGCTTCATATAATAAAACGATTATTGACATTATTCGAGCATTAAATGACATTAGAAGAGAATCAACTAAATCAAACATTTTAAGGATTTGGGCATCTTATCAATGTAATCAGTAAAATGATATTGCTACAATTGTCTTATCAGTACCATTGATTGAAGTCTCAGCTGATAGAGCTTTCTACCTTTAAACATGTTTTTATACCCTGTACCCAATAAAAATGGGTAAAAGTGGATCATGAAGTTATGCAGGTGTATATAACAGGGAGAAGAAAACATTTCCGTTATATATTCGTGATCAGCATCAACAACCGAGTCAATATAGCCATGACCGTCTGTCCGAGACTCAGAGATTTTAAAAGATAGAACCACAAAATTTTTGCATGTAGATAGGTGCTTACCGTAGCCAGATCAAGTTTATTTCAGAATTGGACAATTTTCCAATGACTTAATATTTATTTACTTTGGCCTAATATTTATCTATTCTTAAAAGCACAATCAGATCCGAGCAAAATCATTGAAGTTATACACATAACAATATTGCTTGGGGGGTTACAGCATAGTCGACAGCGCAGGCCTCCCCAGTCGGACTTGGATGCATGCCAGAAGTACAGATTTCATGCGTACTTCTCACGTCAGAAGAAACCAGAAGGTTCCGATACGTTTTTCTTAAGCAACGCCGTAAAACTCAGGGGTTGTTGTTGTAACCGTTAACCGAATGGTGAATTTCATGTTGGCTTTCGTTATTAATGTTAGCGATGATAGTTAGCGATTTGGCGTTTAAATGTGTTGTTGCTTGTAGTTTTTAAACATGTGACCTGTTTTAAGTAAAAAATTTATTAATACCATTTTTGATAAATTAATGATATAAATATAAAAAACAACGTGTGTGTTTTTCATGCTGACATAAAGACTTACTTCATGCAAAAAAATTTACGTAGCGAATATTTTCGTGAAATTTCATGACTCCAAATGTACTTATTTTGTAAACACCAGGGCTGCAAGCCGGTTTTGAACCGAACCGGTTCGAACCCGGAATTCCGGCTTTTTTTTTACTGTGAACAAAAGTACAAATATTCATACAAACAAAAGAGTGTGCCACAGGCAGCGTTGCCAATTTAGCTATTTTTCCCACCAGATATAGCTATTTTGTAAGCTCGAAAGCCGGAAACTATTCAGCTCTGCCGGTGCCTGCAATTGTAGATAATTATTTGACATTGTTTAGCTAATTTAAATTAATCACTGTTAAGTTTTAGCATTTTTAACAGTCGATATTTTGTGGGAAAAATAGCTAAATTGACAATACTAGCCACGCGCCAAAACAGGAAGACATAACGGCATTTTTGATCAAACCATTATGGAAAAAAGTTCCAAGTGTGGCGAATAAACACAAATCGATGTTCAATTTTGTGAGTGAAAGACTGATAGAAGTGCATACGAGAAAGCATAATCAATGTTTTGCAGAATCAGTATGTTTGGAAAAAATATGCCTGTACATAACTACAATCATGCACACAAACATTCTGCCAGTCATCTAGACTGCTCCATAATTGGCATAAATGACCGAATTTTTTTAGAGGGCGGACTGAAGATTTATTCACTAGCAATGAAGGAAGTCCATATCCAGCACACGAGCGCCAATCTCACTTCAATTATAATCGACATCTTACAGTCTTACAATGTATTTATGCGTCAGGTGTATACCTATTGTATTGTAATTTTTATATATATTGGGTAAAACGTGCAACAAACCAAGGTTCGAACCAAAACCAAAGTCCAAAAACCACGAACCTCAAATTTCCAAGCCCTAACCGTTGTTAAATTTTGGTTCGAACGTGCAAACCGGAGGTCCCGAAAAAATTTTTGGGTTTGCAGCCCTGGTAAACACATGCTGCAAAGTCTGACTGGTTTTGCATATGTGTGTGTCTGAAAGGTACAGGGTATTTTGGAGTCATGGCACTCGTCTACAGCACTCTTATAAGAGTATACAAGTATACTTGTGTCTGATCAAAAGTAATAAAATTCTGAGTATTACTTTGAACCACAAACACAAAAATGTATTTCTATTAATAATTGGGGAAACATAGGCCAAACCAAGGTTCCGAACATTAACCAGTGTTAAATTTTGGTTAAAATTACGGGAAACGCATAGAAAAAATATAATTTAAGCTATCAACTGTGAAAAAAGTTTTAAAGGATATTTTTGCAAGTTTGACGCTTTATTGTGAAAAATGTGTTACGAATTCATTTTTCAAAGTATTGCCCATCGCTAGTCAATACTTTTTTCCCATCTTTCTGCCAATCTTTTGATGCGATTTACGAATCAATCCAATTTTGGAGTTCTTCAAAAGAGGGAAAGTGCTGATCCTCATGTGCATGCGTCATCGAAGAAAAAAATAGTAGAATGATTTTTTGCGCTTGGAGCATGTTCCCCGTAAACTTCTTGCAGCATTCGATGGCCTATATATTTTTCTTCAAATGAAAGCAAAAAAGTAAATTTTGCCGCAAATTGTGTTTTGTTGGCACAAAAGATGACATATTCGGAGCACACAAAAACTATGTTGTTTTCACAGAGAAAGCTTAATGATGAGGCTCCAAAATGAAGTTGGTTGCAACATTGTCCGATTAGATTTAATACTATTGACGCCACCATTAAAAAATTCTTGAAAACTTTTTTTACACTACGCTTTTTAAGTCATCTCTTTTTAACACCTATTTACCTATATGTATGTATAGTACACCCAATATTTATTTAAAAATTTACCAGAGCTTTTTTCAAATTACGCAATTTCCAAATTACTTTCGAAACAAGTACCAATTATAGAGGTCCATCACAAGTTTCGCATGTCGAATTCGAGATTGAACATGTTGTTCCAGGTTATCTTCAAATGAATTAATCCTTGGCGATGCAGGATTGATGTAGCTTTTAAGGAAGACTGGTTAACCATTTTAAAACAAGTGATCCCGTACATCTCCTGAAATTGCCCACCTACCTCTTATTATATGTACCTGTCATCAGACTGCATTTCTTCTTTATCCAAAAGAGTATTTTCTTGTGCCAAATTTAGCGTTTGTTAGGAGCACGGTTCGTATTCTTTTCGTTACGAGGACAGCATAACAACTACACAGAGAAAAAAAATATGCAAAACCTACACGAAAATGTAGGATTCTACACGTTTCGACCGGGATTTTCAACCCGTAACGTTTGTGTAGCTTCTCTGCAATCCGCGTTTAGCTTTATCATTTCAACACGTGGCGTGTGGCTTTTCTACCCACCGCGTGGTCATTTCTCAACACGTTACGTGTAGGATTTCAATATCTAAACGCCGCGTGTAGAAAAGCTAAATGCATTTTTCGTGTGCAATTTACGTTTCGTTTAGCTTTGACATTTCTACACGCGCCGTGCATCCAATTTTGTTTTCTCTGTGTACAATCTGTGGAGCAATCCGATATATCGGACATAATGACCTTATAGCAGAAAATCCAATCAAATATTGCACTAATTTCGTAATGAAATCCTTATTGACAAATCTGGAATATTCAAATGTTTCTGAAATGGAATTTAATATCGAAAGTGTACTAAAACTCACATTTTCGCTTTAAAATTTATAGTCGGAAATTCAATAAAATGTTTAATAAATGAAGATTGAACCACTGAACCGAGCCGATACCTCGGTTCAGTTAACAACAAAAACCATGTAATGAACCGAACCGGCTTAATACTATGTGAGCCACTGACCCGAACCTGTCCTCATTTCCGAGCGGTTTGCATTTCTGGTAGAAATAAATTTATTAAAGCACACTTGCAGAGCAAAATGAAATCGAAAGCTTTAAGAATTAATCGGAGAAAAATGTCAATGGTTTAATTTCATTCTATTTTAAACCCCAGAAGGCAGAATGACGGTTGAATTCTAAAATTACTCATTCTCTATATATCAAATCAATTTTATATAATTACGAAATCAACATACATACGTCATATTAATGAATTCAATAATCTATACCAATGTAGGTTGTACTGTAATACAATATATAGCACAAAATGTAACCCAATTGAAACAACTTCTCAGGTTATATTGCCGAGAGCCTTGACGCTAGTGCCAAATAATTAATTATGAAATTATTTCTAATAAAAAAGGTGTAATAAGTAACCTAAATAAAAAGTAAAGTGCCCTTTAGCTTAACGATTTTTTTCGTAAACTACATAACAATTGAGATGATTTATGGTTTGGCTGATTCGAACTAATAGACTCTCCTTTTAATGCCGTAGAGGTGTCTCAATTTTGTCACTTGAAAATAATCTCTCTTAAAACGCGCAATGATTTTGTTAATGCTTCCACTCAAATCCAAACATACCCGAGTATGTACGACTTACTATATGGAACGGGAAGAGCCGAACGATCCCGAAACGACTGCTGCAGAAGTGAAGTCGGAGCGGAGCAAGCGAAGCATTCTCTGTGCTGTGCGTGTGTGTGGAATGGGGATGGCAATGCGCGAGTGCAAGTGCGGGGGCAGTTGGGGGAGCTCAGGCGCGTACAAAAACACTGCGATCGACCTCCCGTGGGCTTAGTTTGTGAGACGCTTTCGAAGCGGCAAGTAGTTGATAGCGACATCGACTGCAAGGAGAACAACAAACACACGCGCTCGACGCCATTCAAAATTAGAAAACATTGCAAGTCGAATAGCAAACCGAAAAACAACGAAATATTCAATTCATTTTATGTTTATTTTAAATTGAAAATAAAAACGTGTCGCTGTATGTCATAGCCAGACCCAGACCCATGTGCATGTGCCGCGGGGGTACCGATTGAAATTGAAAAACAAAAACATAAATACAAAACCTATAGGAAAATTCGGGAAATAGAACAAATAGATAAACATTAACAAGAACAGAAGTGAAAGTGAAAATACCTCCGTGGTCGCTGCTATCTGTCTCCAGAGTGATTGCACTCGGCTGCAGTGCCTCCGCTCGCGCCTGTGTATCTATCTCTATCGCTCGACAATTGTTGATGCGGCAAATCTAAATCCAGACTTTTGTTATTGGCATTTCAATTGAACGATTAATTGGCACAGATTAAAAATAGATTGCAAAACAAGCGACGAGACTCAAAGCCAAGTTCAGTGTCAAAGCCTAAGTCCTCAATGACTTAGTCGGTCGTTTGCCCCCCGAAAAGCATTCTCTGTGAACTCTTATCAACAATATCCGGCGGACTCTCATTTTCTTTGTTGGAAGTGGTACATCTGTGACTCCACACGAAAATGACCAAGGCAAAGGAAAATTTGGAGAAAACGCGAGAGCTGATCAGCGAGGAGGGCATGAAAGATTTGCTCACCAAGCAGCTGGAGTTGGTGGGCAGTGGCGGAGCTTTTGTCTGGTAAGTGGACACGGTGAGAAATAGGAAGTAGTTGAGCTCTAATGAAAATCACGTTTCGCTTGACCCACTTCAATATGAATGCATATGCACTTGGGTTTCACTCCATTCAAAGGTTGCGCTATGAGAAATAATTGATATTAGTCAGTGGAATCAGTTGATCTACTTTTAATTAGTCAGTTGCGATTAGTTCACTTTTTCGACGGGCTTAGAAAGGTTTCTAATGCGCACTTGGAGACTACCACGTGATGCTCTGAATTCTATTCGAGACACGAAAAACTGATTAGATTATGTAAATTGGCATTTCCTACTTTCTGGATTTAACTTGGTGGAACATTACATGAAGCACTATTTTTAGCACTCCCAGTATACAATTTAATAATAGCAAGAATCGTCCACTTTGAGTCAAAGTTGATAAGCGGCATAATAATAATAATGATCTGCTGATCTCAAATAAAATGCTTATAAATCGTGACTGTAATCTATGTAGAACCGGTACTAGTAACGTTAACTAGATCGCTGTAATCGAGTAGACTGGCTATGTGATAACAGAGCACAGATTTAAGGACGCGTGCCCTACAAATTCATTCAGCTAACTTGTGAGCGATAAAACGTGCAATTCAAAGGGTGTCAGTCGACACGAGGTTAGCTCCAGAAGTTGTAGTATAATGGATATAAATTGCATGACATTATAGATAAATAAAATTATACTATACTAAAAACACACATAGAACTCAATTTTAAGGTCTTTTGAAATTTTCTTAGAGTATTTTTTTCCGTAGAAGGTTGCGTCTAAAAGTAATTTTCCCACCTTTATCCAATCTAATCCGAATAACACATTTCGTGCCTCCCCATTAAGCACGGATTTTCTACATATATTTATGCAATGCTCTCGCAGTACTGGGCAGAGTGCATAGAAATGAGTCACGTATTGCTGCTCCCTTTAATTACAAACAGTGCAAAACTCAAACATATTTTGACCGTGGGAGATTAAATACATTTTAGTGCCAGCATCTACTACGTACTCATTTTTCTTACCTAGGTAAGGTATAAGGTAAATGTCAAAAAATGTACCTAGGTAAGGTAAAAGGTATACGAAATTTCCAGTACCTAGGTAAATGTACAAAAAAGGTACTTTTTATATGGCTTTTAAAGCATGGTTTGTCCAACTCCACCTACCCGAAAATGTTCATTACGTGAACTATCCAACCGAAACTTTGAGGCTTCCTGAAAATTTCAACAAAATTGTACCGAAAAAGAACAAACGATTCTCAGAAATTAGTAGAACAAATCTGTGTTCCAAGATTTCAAAAATTTCTACAGGGACATATGCTTTTTTAGTTTTGAGTTAGAATACGATATATATATATTTTTCCCGACTATTAACGCTAGAATTCCCGTTATTTGAATTTTCGACCTAATTTACAAAATACATATTTATACCCTTGCAAAGGGTATTATAATTTTGCCCAGAAGTTTGCAACGCATAGAAATATTCATTTCCGACCCCATAAACTATATATATTCTTGATCAGGGCGACGAGCTGAGTCGATTGAGCTTTGTCCGTCCGTCTGTCTGTCTGTCTGTCTGTCTGTCCGTCTGTCTGTCCGTCTGTCTGTCCGTCTGTTTCTACGCAAACTAGTCTCTCAGTTTTAAAGCTATCGAGCTGAAATTTTGCACAGAGTCTTCTTTTTACTGCACGCTACTAATATGTCGGAACCGACCGGATCGGATGACTATATCTTATAGCTGCCATAGGAACCATCGGTCAAAAAACGGGTCTTAGTCAGAAAAACTTTTTTGTTTTCACTGTTAGCGGCCTTAAACGCGGCCATTGCTAATATTATCTGCTTTAAAACAGATTTGCAAATTTTTGTCAAAATCGGATGACTATATCTTATAGCTGCCATAGGACCGATCGGTCGGAAATTGAGTCTTAGTGAGAAAAACTTTTCTGTTTTAAATTTTATCTTTTTTAAACTCCACGATTGTTAATTTGATATGTTTTCAAAAAGAATCGTGAAATTTGGTCGAAATCAGATGTTTTCCCATAGGAAAATAGGTTTTAGTCAAAAAACTGTTAGATTTTTATGTAAGCGTTCCTAAACTCTGACATTTCAAAAACAGCATTTGCAAGGGTATTAAAACTTCGGCACAGACGAAGTTAGCTTGGCCTTCTCGTTAAATATTTACATTAATCATTAATCTTATTATTATTAATTATTTAATCTGGGTCTTGGCCTAACGTTATGGCCAAGTAGTTGAAACTTCTTAAATAGTAAAATTAGCGACTTAATTATTTAATCTGACAGCAAAGTCCACTGGTGATAGGGTCTTAGAATATAATTTGCTTTGTTGTGTGCTAAATAAATTTATATATGTCATTTATAATCAACTCTGAACGGCAATCGTATTTTGAAACCATTCAAAAGATAGTTTATGTACCTTATTTTCAAGCTAGTTGCGCCGACAGCTTTCTGTGTTTCCTTGACTTAAAGTTTCACAAGGATCAAGACTATGTTATTTAAATAGTCACATCGACAATCAAATTGAAAGAATGATTAAATTAGATTAGTTTCCCACCCAGGTTATCATTTGAAATTAAATTCTCATTCATATGAAAGTACCTTATACCTTACTTTTTGAAAATTTGGATCTAGGTAAGGTAAAGGGTACTGGAAAATACTGAAGTAAGGTCAAAGGTACACAAAATATGTTTCTAGGTATGTACCTAGGTACTTCCTAACACTGGTTATAAATATTTTTGATATCGTCCTGCAGTCATATTGATCTTGGAAATAATTACATTCCGCCCAGTTGTGGATTAGTTGTTCCGATATTGACGAGTCTGCAGGGTAGAAGTGTCAAAGCTATCACGAGCTTATTCATAGATTGCTTACAGCAGGTCTCGTTGGTCGATTCTTCAATTATCGGGCTGCGATAGATCCAAACAAATTGCAAAATCTTCAGCAGGACTTGCCAATGTTTTGAAGAATCGTGTTTATCCCTTCCAAAGTGTTTTCACAACAATACAGAGCTCCCATTTCTCTTGCAGTGTCCTTTATTTTATCATTCGCACAATCTTAGTTTACTCTACTAGCTGGCCCGGCGAAGATGTATAAGAAAGTAATCCTAGAAAGATATTCAAATGAATAGAAAATACTCGAATCGAAATGTAAACAAAAATATAGAGAACAAATGACTTCGGTTCGGCCGAAGTTTATATGCCCTTGTAGCTTGTATAATTTATATAAATTAGTAGCCTGATTCCACTGACACAAATATGTACATTCGGCCAAATGTACATATTTTTGACATGGCCTCCTATATACATTTTCTACAACAATTTCTTTAAAACTGACGCAGGAGATAGCATAGAAACAGACGGACAGACGGACGGACAGACGGACATGGCTATATCAACTCAGCTCGTCATGCTGATCAAGAGTATATTATATTATATATACTTTATGTGGTCGGAGATTCTTCCTTCTATGCGTTACAAACATCTCGACAATTTTAAAATACCTTCTACAAGGGTATGAAAATGCTGCGATCTAATCTTTCCCAACAAAGTCGCAATGCATTTAGGCTTCGAATCATTACGAATCAATCCAATGAGAACGAGCAGAAAATCCCACGAGAGGAGCGCCGCGTTAGTATGGCCCGAATTCGTGTTTTGCAATCACAAGAGCAAAGAGAGGCAGTCCGTGAATCGAATCGGTTGGCAATGAGTAATCGTCGAGCTCATCTCACAGATCAACAACGAAAGAATATTCGACGCGCAAGAAGAAATGTTTCAAGTGTTGATTTGAATCGAGCAGCGTTTCTATACGATTTCACAATGGATTACAGCTCGCATCCTTTGGTACACATTGGTCCAATGGACGTTGTTTGTGGGCATTTTGGCGCATTAAAGTTTGTTGAAGAAACGCCTGGACTGTGTTGCCTAAATGGCAAAGTGAAATTGTCAGTATTGACTCCGCCACATAAGCCATTGCATTCATTGCTTCGAGGCGTTACACCAGAATCACGACATTTTCTAGCAAATACATTTAAACATTCAAGATTCAAGGCCAGATTCATCATCGAATTAGATCATTGCAACCTGTTGAAGATGCACAACATAAACTCAATATATATTATTTCATGGGCAATATAGTGGAACAACTTAATACCAACATCAAGAATGTGGTATTTATGAGATATTTTTGATATATTTTACATCAAAATTGTTATCAGTAAACACATAAAATACTCAATTTTGATTTTTAGTTCCTCCACTCAACTTGATCCACCTACGGCATTTAGCCATCGGTTTACTTCACTAACACCTTGTTTTCTTCGTAAAGTTACATGACAATCTAAGGAAATAAAAAGAATCATTTAAAAAATGAAGAGAGATAATACGAAAATCCAAAGAAATGAAGAGAAATAAAAAGCCCGTTGAAACTGATGATCAATGCGATTCACGGGATGATACTCAAAGAAAAATTTAAGCGTGAGGAAGTTCTCATTCCGATGATTCCAACCGATGTGACCTTTGAGTTTCAACGAATTCAATTTCCGATACGTCTTGTATTCACCATGACGAGTAAGAAATGACAAGGTCAATCCTTGAGTGTTTGTGGTCTGAATTTTGAAAACGCATGTTTTGCGCATGTCAATTGAACGTGGCATGTCCACGTGTCGGCAAAACATCCGCTTTATTTGTTCTGGCTCCTGATGACAAAAAGGAATATGTCGTATATCACAAGGTGCTTCACTGAAGAGAATCAACCCAAGCAGCAAAATACATAGTTTCATCAAAGCAAATGTCTTGCCGTCGCGCCATTTTCTTTAAATATAATATATTATCCTAATTATCCTAATGAACTATTGAACTGAATAAATTTTGAGCATTCATTTTATTACGTTAATTAAAATTAATACATAAAGTTTAGCTAAAAGGTATCACTACATTCATTGACTGTTAGGCGGCACGAAGTTCGCCGGGCCAGCTAGTAATTTAACAAACCTCGTTCAACATTCGTTTATCCAAATATCTCTTGACGCAGATGTAAAACAGACCATTGATTTGAGTTCAGCGCCCAAAAATGAATAAGAAAAGAATAAGTTGTCTTTTATTTTTAAGCCTGCGTAGGTAGTCCTCTCCCTGTACTCTTTTGCATTATTTATCCAGTTCCATTTCGTGGATGGATGTAAGCATGTGTTTTCATTTAAGTTCATATATTACAAGACCTTTATCCATATTCACTTATAAACTCTGAAAAAAATCCGTTATGAATGTACCGAAAACGTGTATTTTCGTTCTCAATAGTAAGATAAGTCCGCGTACGGCTCTTTAGCTCACATGGCTATTAAGCACACGCGAAGGATGGCGTTTAAGGGCAGATTTCTCTGCTTCCAGATAGATGCTATGTGTCTATTTGTGCTTACAATTAACTCAGTTAAATCTTAGCTTATGTGACAGATAGTGCCTTGTAAGAGTTGTGAAATCGGTCCTAAATCATAGTTAAGAACGTAAGCAAAAGCACTTACTTATAAGTGGCTAAAGACGCTCTGCCACCAACAAGCGCCACAGTGTAGACTCTACACTGTAGAAGATGAGACGTAGCCCTAGAAGAGTAATGTTCAACACACAGTCGAAGGATATTTTTTATTTTTTTTTTATTTTAGGTGTTTTTAACATTGTCTATATTTTGCTCAATGTACTATGGTCCTCAAATCGATTTTTTTTTTGTTAAAAACGCCAAAATATAATGGACATTAATAAATTAGCCCTCCTCTTTTTCTTTTCGTGTGTTCTCTTCGTTTTATTGCAAGTTTATATCTCTAAGGTCCGATTTCTTTTCCCCCAGATAGCTGATATGGGCATTTCCACCAAAAGGTCCACCAAGACCAAAAAATTAAAAGTTTATAAAAACACTCTGTTGTGTCAAATTTTGTAAGGGGAATAAATTTAACTGAACTAATGTAAGCCAATCTTACATTTAATCATAACCCATTCCGAAATATTCGGTTTCACGGCTGCGCTCGCGCGAATATTCTAATTTGGACATTAATATTGCACATCGGATTATAACCAAAACCACATAATTAAAATGATGGAAAAAAAAGTCGCGTTCGCAATGTCACGAATCAAATCCTATTTTATTTTGAAATAAAAAAAATTAAGAAAATTTGTCGGACAAATAAATTCTAATATACAGTTAAATGATTCAACAACATTTTAAAATTAGTCGCTCTAAATGGTTCTTGCATATTTAGCTGAGTTTTGCTTTTATATTGATGGCCAAAAACACCACTTCCATTTTTGGAACCAGCACTAGGTGTGCTCTACTTCTTACTCACTAAATAAAGTGCTTCGAAAGTGCTATAAGTTTAAGTAACAAAAGAAACAAAAAAAATTTTAGTTTGACTTCTATTCCACTACGACTGTCGCGTTCGACATCATGGAAATGCCCACACAGAAAAAAATAATGATATGATCTGGGGCTCAATATTATATTTTTTCATATCAATAAAAACCCGATATGACACACTTGACATTGACCTTTCCGAAAATATCAAAGTGAAATTTTCGACCATTTCAAAATAATATGTTTTAAGATAATATTTTTTAAGTTCAACTTGATATCATAGAACTTTTTAGATATTTTTTAATATTTTATAATTTAATTATTAAGCAAAGACAAATAAATAAATTGCAAATTGCACTATTTATTTTTTACCTAAGTACTATTTTTTATTGTTTTATAGAAACAGAAAAAAAAAGAATTTTTAATTTTTTGACCCCGAGCCTTGACCAGGGATCGAGAACTCGGGACCATTTGCAACGTTTACAAATTGGCATGGCATCTTACCGCACTGCGCTATCGGGCATGCGTTTGGTCACATGGCTGTGAGCCTACTTATATATTTCTTTACATTGCTTGAAGTTTCGATGTGAGATACTATTTGTCTCTTTCCTTTTTCTCATTTTCTATACATCCCTTTCCCCCTTTCCCCTTGTGAAAGCTTCGAAAATGAAATAGATATTTTTTTGACCTTTTTTAATATCATTTGACAAATTGATATAATTTATGGTTCAAAAGAAACTTTATAGTTTATAAATGATATGAAAAAAATGATATTTGACAAAAGTTCAAATTAACCAGCCCTTATCAAATTGATATAGATCTTATTTTTTTTCTGTGCAAATGTGTCAGATAAGCCTTAAATTTGCTCTATTATGTGTTAGTTTATGTGTCAGATAGCTCTATGTAGAAGATGTGAAATCGGCCCTAAAAAGATTGAAATCATTAAAAAGATAAATATTTTCTTATATTACTGTGTAATACTAAAAAAATACTAAATACTATAAATACTAAACTAAATACTAAAAAAAACCTCCGCATGGGACCCTTAAATTATGATAAAAGGGACCTCTGTAAGAATCACCTCATACCCAGTTTTTCAAATAAAGCCTCTGTTCTCGTTTTATGGGTAGTTGTGTTCTTGCAACACACAACGTCATCAATTCTAGCTTAGTTTTTAAGGGTTTACAATAAAAATCTGGAAAATTCAGCAAATGTGGACACTGTCATTGGGAACGCAATACAAAAAATGCACTTCAATCGGCCAATTGGTTAGGGTACCTCCTCTCTTCGTGTTAACTTGCCGTTTTTTGCCCATAACTTGAGTATCGTTCATCCGATCTTTATCATTCCTTCAGCAAATCGATAAATAATTTTGTTTACAAGGTATCTTTAGAAGGAACGAACGATCTATCTCCAAAACTGTAGGAGATATGAAGTTTTTTCCAAATTGCCGGGGCGGGAGGGGGCGTGGCAAAAATTGAAAATAAACTTGATCTGCCTGCAAGTATAAGAAATATATGTCCCATACATGTCAAACCTCTATCTCTTACCATCTCTGAGATCTCTTCGTTCATACGGACGGACAGACAGACAGACATGGCTATATCGACTCGGCTGTTGATGCTGATCAAGAATATATATACTTTATAGGGTCGGAAACGATTCCTTCTCCCTGTTACATACTTTTGCACAAACTTAATATACTCTATGTACCTTCGGTACAGAGTATAAAAATGTCTGCACTTTTGATTTTTGTTTGTATGCTATCTTGAAAAGCTAAATTATTTCGCTATGCATCATCTCAGAGCAGAAGAGGACCACCAATATCCAACCAGTATTCAATATCCAAACGTTAATGTAGAAAACCTAAACGTTCGGGTGGTATTCAGATTGCTGCATGAAAAATGTAGAAGTTATTTGGAAATAAACTGATTTTCAATTGTCGTGTAGACTTTGCTTTTGCTCACGCAGCATTTAGATTTTCTACACGCGGCATTTAGTTTTTTAAATTCTACACGTCGCATGCAGTTTTTCTGCATTCCACATTGAGCGTGTGTTAGGGATTGACGTTTCTACACGCGCCGTGCAGCCAATTTTGTTTTCTCTGTGTACGAATTTGTGGAAGATATAGCGTTTTTTCCCAATTGCGGAAGCGACATGGGGCGTAGCAAAAATTGAAAATAAACTTGATCTGCCTGCAAGTATAAGAAGTATATGTCCCGTATATGTCAAACGTCTACCTTTTACCATCTCTGAGATCTGTGCGTTTATACAGACGAACAGGCAGATAGACGGACATGGCTATATTGACTCGGCTGTTGATGCTGTTCAAGAATATATATACCTTATAGGGTCGGAAATGAACCTTCTCTCTGTTACATACTGTTGCACAAACTTAATATACTCTGTTGTTCAGCGTTTAATGACAAATGATTTGATCTTAGTGTCATAATTGCGTTTTTGCGCCCAATTCATCGTTTGAAACTTACATGTGTACAAGGGACAGCTAGTACTACTTTCGATAACTCAAATAGTTCTGGGTTTTATGGAAGTTTTCCTATTCTCATTTGAGTATATCGGTACAAGAACTCACTCTTTTAACATAATGAAACGCATTTAATGCCACGTTCATATGCAGATTAATCTCGTCTTTCTCGTCTAACTCACTTGTGTGTGAACTCTGTTAATATTAGCTAATTTAATTACTTTATAAATGCAGAGTGGTTTGTTTGTTAAGTTTCGTTAGCAGTCCACTTCTTTTTTCCCAATAGTAAATGCTATGTTATATTTCGGATCCAAGACTATATATTGTATATAAAAATGCGTAATTTTCAAGCAAATTACTTTCGCGTTTTACCATTTCTGAATACATTAAATTAACTTACTGTCATGCATTGCCATTTCAATTGCCCAAAACGAAATTTTGTTTCTGCAATTGTGCTGTTGCCTTTTCGAAAACAAACTCTTTATTTGCCAAGGCAAGGTCGCCCCTCACGATGTTTAGAAATGAATCATTTGTTGCATTGTCTAATATTTAAAAACAAAAATTTATTTCGGTTATAAATTTGGTAACGGTTGTCGATTCGGTTGGATACCCTGATATAAAGAATTGATTCAATTCAGTGTATGCAGGTTACATTTTTTCTTCACGTTTCTAACTTGTTACCAAAATCGAACATCGCCCTTTGGCAAGGGTATCACAATGCTTCGAAAACGAAAACAAAAATATCAAAACAACCTTTGAGTGCTTTGAATTTTGACGATCTTCGCAGAATTGAGGGGTGGGCCGTTAAAAAGTCGGATATGTAAATATTTTTGCGATTTGCGTTCCGGTTGCCCGATTTGTTTAATGATAAATGTGTCGCTGCCGCTTTAAATATGTAATAAAGTATGTGTATCTGAGCTGAATGTTTAAATAGCCCGAAACTGTCCCCGGCAACCTTCGCGGCGTTTGTCTCGCAATTATCGGTTCACGTTAATTTTTAATATTCGCGGCGATCATTTGGTGTCAATGTGAGAGAGATTGAAGTTGCGTGCCGTAAATAGTAGAAAGGCAACCTAAACCAAAAGCCCAATTAGCACCCGCCGAAACTATTTACGAAAACATCGAAGACGTCATACATTGTTTTTTTCCAGGGCCATCTTCTTTCTGTGCGTAACTCCCAATATCTTGAATGGGTTTCATGTATCCTCCTACACTTTACTCGGGCACCTGCCGGACGATCAATGGTGTGGCATAGCCGATCTTAAGTCCACCAACTGGACACTGGAGCAGAAGCGTGGCATAGCCGAAAGAGATCTGAACTCTGGCGGCTGTACGGTGTGGGATTGGAACTACAAGCAGCTGAGTGGCATGTCCTATGAGGCTGCCTTGAACTATACGCAGCACATGTCCGAGATCAATCAGCCGGCTGAGGTCTCATGCAAAGTGCGGGGCAACTATGAGTATGCCCATCCAGAGAGCACATTTGTGGCCGATTGGGAGCTAACCTGTGAGAGGAGTATACAGCGTACATCGGCTCAGGTCTCCATATCGCTGGGCAAATTCTGTGGTTCCTTCTCGTTTGGCATATTGGCAGATAAGTAAGTTGGCCAAGCAGATGCTCATAAATATAATTACAATTTTATTTTGTATCATTAGATTTGGTCGCAAAACTTCATTTACTTTGGGTGCCGCCTTCTTCATAGTGGGCAGCTTTTTTTGTACCTTTTCGCCCTGGTACAGTCTGTTTCTGGTTGGACGCTTTGCCTTGGGTGCAGCATCTTCGGGGCTTTTCTATCCGGCGTTTACCATGAGTAAGTTAAGGTTTCGGAGTCATTCGAAGTCATTTCTCATAATCTTCTTCTCCTGACAGTTGTTGAGAACATTTGTCTCAAGCATCGTTCCTGGATGTCCATAGCCTTTTCCGCCTCCTATCCTGTGGGCATGATTATACTGGCTGTTATTGGTTACCTCATACAACCCTGGCGCTATCTTCAGCTGGCCCTGACCATACCCTCGCTTCTGCTTATACTCAACTGCTAGTAGGTGAACTTGGCTTACTCCCAATGGTATCATTCTCACAGTCCACCCTCTCCCTCTTCCCAGCTTGATGAATGAATCACCGCGTTGGCTTATTACCAAGAAACGCTTCGATCGTGTCTATCAGATACTTTTCAAGCAGCCCAGTCACTATGAGATTAAGCCGGCTATTGCACCGACCACCGAAATTGTTAGCGATAAGAAGGCGGTGAGTGCGAATTACTAGGAATATTGTTGCCGAGCTCAAATGAAGCTCACGTGCTCCTCTTCCCTACCCTCTCCCTCTACAGCTAGCTGATCCAGTGGATGATGACGACTCTTTGTTCGAGAAGCTGAAGAATGGGCCCCTTAAGTCCATCGTTGAGCTGTATGCAAATCCCAATGTGCGCAAGCTGATCTTCACCTCATACTTCATGTTCTGTGTGACATCGTTGAGTTACTATGTGACGGGTAAGTGATTCAAGTGACGAGCCACCCAGTGGTTAAACTACACATTTTCCCTCCCCATAGCCCTGAATGCCGCCAATCTGTCGGTGAGTCGGTATCTGTACATCATAGCCACGGGAGTGGTGGACATTCCTTCCTATCTGGTGCCTGTGATCATGCTGCGTTTCACGGGACGTCGCATCACCACCATGTTCCTGTTCATATGGACGGGCATCTCGTTGCTGTTGGTACTCTCGGTGCCCGCTGATAGCACCACCTGGATTGTAGCCTTCGCCATGCTGGGTCGTTTTGGCATAAGCGCCACCTATTCGGTGGTCACCCTCTACACAGCAGAGCTGTATCCCACCGAGATACGCAACTCTGCCCTGGGTACCTGCTCGACATTCGCTCATGTGGGCTCGATCTCGGCGCCCTATGTAGTCGACGTTCTGGGTGCTCTCGGCTGGTACATTCCCACCACAATTTGCGGCTGCTGCGTTCTAGTAGCAGGCCTGCTCACCCTCACGCTGCCCGAGACGGGCATTGGCAAGCTGTCGGACAAGGTAGAGAATGCTCCCGCTCCCGTGGAGCAGACCGAGAAGCAGTAGGTTAGTTAGAGCTTATAGAGAATTAGTAAACTGCAGTACTCTAGCCTAAGTTCGTTGTTAATACGTGCTATTCCTCATGCATTGTCGTGGCATATGTCTGTATGTATATTCGTAAATGTTCTTCCTGTTTGATATCGTATAATAAATAAATTATATATATACTACACGACACCAGGAGAGATCTAGGAGTGCAGCAGCAGCTGCACCCAGTCGTGGTAGGGTCGGGTGACGGTATAAATGCTGGGCACACCCTTGATGCCGCAGGTGAGACCGTGGGAGACCAAGCCGTAGATGTAATCCTTGCCACCATACGGACAAATCAAGGGGCCCCTGGTTAAAGAGGTAATTGAAGAGATCATATTGAAATCTCTATGGCTAAGCTCACCCCGAGTCGCCCTGGCACGAGTCTTGATTATGACCCAGAGCGCAGACCGTGTTGGCTCCGTTCTGAGGAGCCCAGACGTGACCGATAATATCGCGACATTGCTTATTCCCTATGACACGAACATCGGCCTCGGCCAGTTGCGTCTGGGAGGGACCAGCATGATGGGTAGCTCCATAGCCAATAATGCGGCAGGACTCTGTAAGGGAAGAGGCCATTATTATGAAGACGGCAGAAGTTGAGTAACAAAATCCACCATTTCGATCGGGTTCTAGGCCCTGCGGAGGTAGCTGAGCGAATTGCAGTGGCCTGTCCAGCGAGTTCTTATAGGGCCTACTCATGTAGAGGAGCGCAATATCATTCCGAAAGTTAGAACTGATCAAGAAAAGATTGTCTATACTCTAAGTGACACTCAGAAAGGTGCAACTTACGGTTGAAAATAGATATACTCGGCCATTTGTAGTCCATATGATTCAAGTAACTCCACATGGGCAATGTTCTCAAATCCTATAAAGGCCGCAACAGTTTCTAATTTTCTACAATTGAAAAAGCGCATGTCAAGACCAGGGAACACCCTTTTTAAAATATTACCCCTACTTACTTCCTCCACACACAGTGGGCCGCTGTCAGAATCCAGCGGTCACTTATCAAACTGCCTCCGCAAAAGTGCTGATAAACATATTTGCCATTTCGTTCGAGCACATCTTGCAAAGAGACCATAAACGGGTACTTACTGGCGCCACCTGCATTGAAAAATTAGCAAAGTTTTAGTTAAGTGCCCAACTTGCAGATAGCCTGCTTGTACTGCCCACGCTTGAGACGAAGCGGCCGTTAACAATGGGCACTGCCAGGCTGGGTGTATGGATTAGAATTAGAAGGTTGACAACCAAAAGGCCAACACTGCAGGCAGCCCTCATGCTAGAACTTTGACAAGATACTAAGCCACGACCGTCACGACATTTCAAATAGAGAAGCAGTTTTTTGTATAAACAAATATATGTACACACAAGAAGCGTTCATAACAAAAAAAACAAGGGACCAAGCTGTGCAAACATGTGGATCCAATGCGAATGCGTTCGTAGAAGGTTTCTTTAAAATCTCTACGCCAAGACGTCAGCAAAGATATTGGAGTAAAACCGAAAGCCAACATCCGATTACATCAACTTTCACTGTTAAAATTGCTTAATTTCAAATTTTTTATAGTAACGGTTTCAATTTAAAATACAAAATTCAGCAGCAAGACTATGTCTGTTATCGGAATCGATAAATATCGATTTTTGTATTGCACTATGGGCCACATAGCAAGTAAACTCTTTAAGTTTGCTGAAGACACTTACACTTTATACGCACACTAAGCGTATTTCCATAACCGCGGTAAAAAATTTACTGCTGCCTATAGGTGCAGCTCAAAACCAACTCTGTGTGAAGGCACAGAGCACATCAGAACCATGGTGTAATTATAAAAGGTGAAGTCATCAAAGTAGGCTGCTTTATGGTGAAATTATAAGGTTGTCAAAAAAGTCTTGCGGTATTTTTTTATTGAATTTTCAATTGTTCATAAAATTGGTTATAATAATGCGATTTAAGTCAAATATGCGCCGTTTTGTTCGATGACGAGTTCCCAACGAGATGCCAACTTCATAATGCTTCTCTTATAGAAGCTCGCTTCCCTATTGGCAAAAAACTCGGAGAGCCAATTTGCACAGGTCTCTCTTGTGGCCAACTTCCGACTACCAAGCTCGTTCGCCATGGACAGAAATAGGTGGTAATCACTTGGTGCGAGATCCGGACTATACGGTGGATGCAAAAGAACCTCCCATCCGAGCTCCCGGAGCTTCTGGCGCGTCACCAAAGATGTGTGTGGCCTGGCGTTGTCCTGATGGAAGACAATTCGGCCTCTGTTGATCAAAGATGGCCTCTTCTGCATGAGTGCTGCATTCAAGCGGTCCAGTTGTTGGCAGTACAGGTCCGAATTGAGCGTTTGGCCATAGGGGAGCAGCTCATAGTGGATGATTCCCTGCCAATCCCACCAAACACACAGAAGAACCTTCCTGGCCGTCAATCCAGGCTTGGCCACCGTCTGGGCAGCTTCACCGCTTTTCGACCACGACCGTTTGCGCTTCACGTTGTCGTAAGTCACCCACTTTTCATCGCCAGTCACCATCCGCTTCAAAAACGGGTCGATTTTGTTGCGATTCAGAAGCGATTCGCATGCATCCATACGGGCAAAAATGTTTCTTTGCGTCAAGTCGTGTGGCACCCATACATCGAGCTTCTTTTTGAATCCAAGCTTCTTCAAATGGTTTATAACGGTTTGATGACTCATGCCCAGCTCTTGGCCGATGCTACGGCTGCTACTATGCCGGTCTCTTTCGATCAATTCAGCGATTTTATCGCAATTTTCGACGACAGGCCTTCCGGACCGTGGCGCATCTTCGATCACCTCTGCACCAGAACGAAAACGTTGAAACCATCGTTGTGCGGTGGAAATGGAAACTGTATCGGGTCCATAAACTGCGCAAATTTTATTGGCAGCATGAGATGCATTTTTGCCTTTATCGTAGTAGTACTGTAAAATATGCCGTATTTTCTCTTTATTTTGCTCCATGCAAAACAAAATCAAACACGTGCTAGCGCGTGAAAAGAGCTTTCCAAAAAGCTCTAGCGTGAACCGATGCGACGAATACAACTAGAACTACGCGCTTGCAAAGACAAGCTTGCGGAAATACCGCAAGACTTTTTTGACAGCCTTATATGTAGAGTGAAGTCATTACAGTAGGCTGTCTCTTTTTGGGGTACCAGTTGAATGGTGAAAATCATTCAGTAAGAGATTTCTCCAAGCATGACTTTTGTTTAAGTTTTTGAATTTGTGATTTTTGGGAATTGACATAATGCTGGCTGTTTGTCGAGTCGACTGTGGGAGCTTGCGGTTAACCTTACTTGCGTTAGGTATGACTGCAAAATATGCGAGTTGTTGTTGCTTAGAAATATTTTCTTCATTTGTATTGGTGTCTACGAGGCTGTAAGCAGGCTCTGGTCATTTCTACCTCTTTTAGTTTTTTTAGATCTAGGGGTTCCTGACTCGACTGTTGTTGCTGATCAAAAATACATGTACTTTATGATATAGGAAATGCATCCTTCTGACTGTTACATACATTTTCCTCAAGGGAATATAGTTTCGTGTTTGTCTTGAAGGAACATTAAGGTTCACGCGGGAGGAAGTCTCAACTGTGGGTCCCAACCCAGGTTGCGAAGGGTAAACAAAAGGTACTGCTTCTGGACAGATTCGATACATTTAAACAGGGTGAAGTGATTGAGCGTTCCAAATACACGAACCTAACTCCAAAATAGGCCTCACTAGGGATATAAACAAAAGCTTGCTCGTGTAGGGTCATTGAACTCCTTAGACCAACGTTTAATAAAACCTAACAAACCCATAGCTTTATTCACAGAAAGTTCAATGTGAGTGCCAAAAGAAAGTTTATGGTCGAGGGTAATACCCAGATCATGGAAAGATTCAACTTGTTTAAGTTGATAAGAACCCAATAAATAGTTAATCAGAAGAGGATTTCTACGATTCAAAAACAGAAGGCAATAAGAGACACTGTTGAAAGCCTTACTAAAATCAGTAAAGATAACATCTGTTTGTTTACCTTGAGTGAAACCATGAATCACTGAAGAAGTAAATTCCATTAAGTTTGTAGTAATGGATCTCTTTTTAACAAATCCATGCTTGTTCGGCGATATAAAAGGGAGAACATGAGTGCTGTAACTGAGATGTTATAATTTGTTCAAAGAGCCCCTGTAGTTTGAAATGTCAGAACGAGAACCCTTTTTATGTAAGGGAATAATGAAAGATTCTTTCCATGGAGTTGGAAACCTAGACTGCTCAAGTGATTTGGAACACAAGATGTGGATAGGATAGGCAAGCGAGTCTGCGCTTTGCTTTAAGATGCACGATGGCACATTATCTGGTTGGATATTAGCGAAAGTAAACCATTCAAGACAGAAGAAAAAGAAATGGAGAAATGGCTTATGAAATCATATGAGGATATAGGATAAGAATAGCCTTTGCTGGCATCAGACGACTAGTAAGTTGATTGAAAGAATTTTGCGAAGAGATTTGCAATGTCAATGTCAGACGAGGCATTTTCATGTTTAAAGTAAAGAGAAGAAGGTAAGGCATTGGAACAACGTTTGGTATTCACGAACGGTGGTATTTTCGCGTTTAAAACCCCATCGGAATTAGCTGTTAATTTCGCTAGAGGACGGTTTAGTTTGTCTGAGTACTAAGCTTTTACATTGGGCGAACAGTCGCAAATAGTCGAAAACGTCAATCAGCTGTATTTTGGTTACTTTAAATTCAATTGGAATTTCGGTGTTGAATTTTGAACAAAATGGCAAAAAAATTTATTTACGGGTTTACGGAGATGCAGATGAGTGTGGATATAATTGAAAACTTGGCTAGTGAGGATGAAATGCTTTTAAAAAATATGCTTGATCACCATTTAAAGGGAGTGGGAACAATTGCAACCACACCATGGTGCAATCCTTTGGCTGAACCAAGCACCATATTATCAATGCAACAAAAATGTGCGTAGAGACATGCCCGGATGAGGAGCATGCGACGGAGCTGGCTACGACAAGTACCCAGGGCGGCGAACCGAAATCTGGGACTGCATCACATTAGCCACCAGCTATGTAACTACCAATTAGCATAGTATTAATCAGGGCCAATTCTAAAAGCTTTTTAGATGCATGTAACAACAATAATTCCCATTTGATTGCATTATATCTATTGTATATTTCATTTCAAGAATAGTTTCGGGTGCTATTGGAAGGCTGACGTGCCCAAGGCACTTCTTGTCCAATTAAAGAATTTTTTCGAAAATTGCACAAGGCTGCCGCATTTTTGTGATAAATAGAGTCTGGCAGCACAACTGCCATAATTTTGTACGGCCAGGCAAAAATGACCAAAAAAGGACGTAGGACCTCTGTGTAAACAGCGTATTATGAACTGTACCGCCATAATTATTATATGAATTATAACATATTTTAAAATTTGAGTTTCTCAAATAAAATATCTTCATTGATTTATTTCAAGAAAAATGATTTCAAATTTCGCGCAGTACAGCCAGTATGACCGTCGTGAAAGCAGCCCTTGATCTGGCAGCACCAAAATAATATTGATTTGAACATTCGATAAATCGCTTTGTGTTTATTTTAAACCGACATCTTGTTGGTCCTTTTTAGCGAAAAGCCCAACTAGTTTGGTCTTGTTTTGTTGCAAATTAATATTATTAATTAAGCAATGTGCGTTTCCATTTTCTCACCCCGCTACGTTCTACGTCGATATCTCGTTAAGTGCTGCGTCAAGTGTTACGTTTCATTACGTTATTTAACTTGCAATCGATTACTTTTAGTGGAAAACAGTGTACATAGATAATTGCTAATTGTGGGTGGATTGCTGTAAAATTCGCAGATCGGCAAATATTATCAACAACAGCGACTAGCAAATCAGGTAAAGTTTCAGCTGTCCAAATCCCAATTTCGGGGTCTGGCACAATCAAGGCTCATCGAATGCAAAATGCAGACGAAATTCCTTTTCTTGTTGTTGTTATCTGTTAGTGAAACATACTTTCTGCTGAAAGCAGACCCAACCCAACCCAAAATAATAGTTGTTTTTGTCTTTCGTTGGTATATGCACTATATGCATTGCACATGCGTATACAGAATTCAGTTTTGTGAAATCCTCCCCCACTCTCAAGGCTATTTGATGTCCCACTCCACGGGTGATTATGTGTAGAAGGCCACCTCCCGAAAGCCTCCAGAATCTTCCGCTGCTAAGTGTAGGTGGAATCCCTGGGAAAAATAGACTTATTGATTTTGTCAGGTTGTCTATACATATGAAGACTTGTCAAAGGATGAGAAAAGGGGAGGAGCTTGCCACTGCTTCAGCTGTTTGTGCTGATTAGAAATGGACGCGGGAAGAAAATTCGTACCCGTCCCATACCGCACTTATTTCTTCTCTACACTAATCCCGTCCCGATTCCGACCAACAATTTTCAATTCAATCCCGTCCCGCACGATCCCGCACTTTTTTCGAGCCCATGATATAGTCCCGCGCCCAGGCTCTCGCCCATAGTGCTGATAGTGAGGGAGAGACGAGCAGCCTGAACATTGAAAATAACAATAATAATGCAGTTGTGTTTGATGCACCTCTATTGTTTTTGTTTATTGTTGCGCCCTGCTGCTAATAGCTACTCTCTTGTACTGGTGGCCTTAATGAATGTCAGGATCAGTGAAGCAAGAGCAAATGCTGTATCTCAATTCAAACAGTTTAGTTCGAAAAAGTTACGGTAGTCGTAAAGAAACAATTTGGTTAGCAGGCTTTGCGAACTACAAAATTATTCTTGGAAAATTATTTATTCTCAGCAGTTGGTTAAAAATGGCTAAATATGTCCCACCCAATGATTCTGCTCGCTTCCCTCGACTACGCTTGGAACTAATTTTAGTCATCTTATCCAAGTTGTGCTGGAGGTGATGCTGTACAATGATAGCTGTTAATCATGTGTATCGCACGCTGCAACGTGAAGTCATTAACACAATATGGATATATTTCAGAGACACAATGTCCCAAGGCGGTGGCACTCCGGCTGGTGGTGGAAGCAATGCAGGTCCACTGCAAGGAGCGAGCGGCAGCGTTGGAGTGGTTTTCAGCAAGGTTTTCATACAGCGAGATTACACCGAAGGGACCTCAGTTAAATTCCATACAAGGCTTCCCACAGAACTGGAGGGTATGGTATGTAAACTACATATAATCATTTAGTCCTGGACCTATTCGTCATATATCATGGTCACTTGTTTGCCTGCAGATTGAGCGACATGTCTTCGAAGCTACCATTAATAGGCTAAACGAATTTTATGCCGAGGCCGAGAAGGGCTCGTGCGGCACCTACTGTGAAGGATGCATAGGTTGTATAACAGCGTACTTGATCTACATGTGCTCCGAGACGCACTATGAGAAGGTAAGTCAATAAATTAAGGTGTCTGCTGATATAGTCCAGGATAGGGATATGGAGCCATGTTAAGTCGATGCGAAGAAACCACATAGAAAAAAAATGGAGATATGTACTTGTTGGCCTTAATTCCAACGAGAAGGCCAAGCTAACTTCGTCTGTGCCGAAGTTTTTATACCCTTGCAAACGCTGTTTTTGAAATGACAGAGTTTAAGAACGCTTAGATAAAAATCAAAAACTTTTGTAACTAAAATCCATTTTCCGTCAGATAAACATCTGATTTCGACCAAATTTCGAGAATCTTTTTGAAAACATATCAAATTAACAATCGCCAAGTTTAAGAACGATAAAATTGAAAACACACAAGTTTTTCTCACTAAGACCCATGGCAGCCTGAAGATATAGTCATCTGATTTCGACCAAATTTATCATTAGTTTGAAAGCGTTTAATATAAATAATCACCGACCTTAAGAACGATTTTCTTGAAAACAAAAAAATTTTTTTCACTAAGACCCATTTTCCGACCGATCGGTCCTATGGCAGCTATAAGATATGGTCATCCGATTTTGACCAAAGTTTGCAAATCTCTTTGAAAGCATGTAATATTAATAATGACCCTGTTTGGGAACGCTAACATTAAGAACAAAAAAGTGTTTCTCACTAAGACCCATTTTTTGACCGATGGTTCCTATGGCAGCTATAAGATATAGTTATCCGATCCGGTCGGTTCCGACATATTAGCAGCGTGCAGTAAAAAGAAGACTCTGTGCAAAATTTCAGCTCGATAGCTTTAAAACTGAGAGACTAGTTTGCGTAGAAACAGACGGACAGACAGACAGACAGACAGACAGACAGACGGACGGACGGACAAAGCTCAATCGACTCAGCTCGTCGCCCTGATCAAGAATATATATAGTTTATGGGGTCGGAAATGAATATTTCTATGCGTTGCAAACTTCTGGGCAAAATTATAATACCCTTTGCAAGGGTATAATAATTAATTGCTCTTTAGCCTGATGAGCGTTGGGCGAGATAACCGCTTGCATCAAAAGATAAGGATTATTTAAGTAGGAAATGATCTAAACGAGAGAGCAAAGCTATCTTAGTCTGTGCCAAAATATCAATGCACTTGCAAGAGGTCTCTCCAACGAATCTCTCTGTTAGAATATATCAGATATAGATAACAGTTTTTAGTGAATTCAGAATCGTTTAGAATCTGATTGTTTACTTCTAAATTGGTGAACGCTGTAGGCACTATCAAAACCATTAAAGTTGTTTTTTACTAAGCCGCGTTTTCCGAATGATCGGTCATAAGGCAGCAATAAAATATTGTCATCCGATTTCGACCAAATCCTGCAGATCTGTTTTAAAGCATACAACTCTACAGCAAAGTTCATTTTTAAAAGACCGAGTTTTAGAACTCTTACTTTGATTATAAGAAGTTGTTAGTACTCAGACAAACTGAATCGATTCCGACGGGTGTCAACCCCATATAAAAAACTAGAGGAAAGCTAACTTCGGCTCGACCGAAGAGTATATAAACTTGTAGCTTGTATAATTTAGATAAATTAGTAGCCTGCATCCACTGACACAAATATGCACATTCGGCCAAATGTACATATTTGTGACAATTCCTCCTATATATGTACATTTTTTACACCCAATTTCTATGGCAGCTATACTATACAGTTGTTCAATCAAACTTGGTGAAATTATGTGAAAGCATAGAAAACTTAATATTACGAGGTTTGGGGACGTTTGCGTTGAAGACAAAAAAGTTTTTCTCACTAAAACATTTTTGACCTATGGTTCCTATGGCAGCTATCTGCTATGGTCATCCGATTCGGCCGGTTCCGACAAATGAGCAGCATAATTGTACCAAAAGATTTCATGCAATGTTTGGTTCAGATAGCCTTAAAACTGACGGAGGAGATAGCATAGAAACAGACGGACAGACGGACATGGCTATATCAACTCAGCTCCTCATGCTGATCAAGAATATATATACTTTATGTGGTCGGAGATGCTTCCTTCTATGCGTTACAAACATCTGGACAATTTTAATATACCCTCTACAAGGGTGTCGGACAGCTTGCGTAAAATTCCGAGAGGCCTTTTACGATCGGTCGAACTCAGACAAACTACAATGTCCGTTCCTCAGCGCCGCTAACCTGACAGACACAGCTTCAATTCGGGCGCTGAGAAGCAGAAAAAATAGTTGGTAATTTTTCCGACACCTGCCACAATCGATTGGCGTAGTTTGAAACCAACTATAAGATTTTGCACTACCAATGACTTCTACATTCCATATATCCTCCAAATATCCCTGAATATTAAAAAAAAAAACGATTAACCAATTTAAATGCAAGCAAATCATAGGGGACAGTGCAGTGTGACCGTTTCACATTTGGTGTCATTTTGGTGGTGTTTTGGCGTTGAACAGTCACACTGGACCGTTCGCTACAAACTACTATTATACTTTTTCGAAGGATCGTTCCTATGGCTATAGTCCTTTGATTTTGGATCAAACTTAGTAGATTTGTGTGTATAATTATTATACTATAATTTTTAAAAATATCAAGCTTAAGACCGATAGCATCAAAACTAGGGCTAACTTTAACATTATATTCTGTAAAAGATGCTTAGAATCGTGATTTTTTCAATGAAATATTCGAGCTAAATTTTAGTAAATCATTAGTAAGAAACTCCAAAATGAGCATGTGTGTTTTGCCGGCCCTTTAACTAAATCCACCCGTGTCGGCGTCAGCCCATACAAACAGACGGCGAAGCAAGTGCAGTGTGGGTGACCGAGTCTCGCTGATAATGGTAGTTTTTACTGTTGGAATGCTCCCAAGCTCGTACCAATTTCGTACCCACCGCTACACTGTAGCTTAACTTATCCTTAGGTGTAACAATATTCGGAGACACATTCATATCATAAAACGAAATCAGACTCATACATACCAAAAATTAAAAACCAAAATTGACGAAAAAGACCTAACCGACCTAGAAAAAAGACAAAAAATAGCATACCAAACAATCAGAACAAGAACGGACATAACAACCGAACACAAATTAAAAAACGCAATATCGGAAAAAACTAGGGAGTACGGATTAACGCTTAATCCAGACTGGTTTGTCAACCAAACCAATATAGACATACCGGAACAGTCCAAATGGATCCTATCACTAGGTCCAAAATCTGCTCTACCCATAACAAAGAAAAACATATCGACAATCCACGTTATTGCAGATCTGGAACAGGGGATCCAAACGATAGAAGAAGAAAAAATAAAGGAAACGACAAGAAGGAATCTAACGCAGAGAATGATCAAATACAAAGAAAACAATAGGACAAGCGAAAAGGATGAATTTATACTAAAAATAGCTACGGACACGGAAAAATTCTTAAAATCACACAAAGATAATCTGATAATAACACAAGCAGACAAGGGAAACAAAACAGTAGCCATGTTCAGAGAAGATTACAACAAGAAGATGAATATCATGCTATCCGATAGAACGACCTACAGAACATTGAGGAAGGACCCAACAACACAATTAGTTAGGAAAAACAACACGATGATAAATGAACTTTTTAAAAATAACCACATAGACATCAGACAAAAACACCAACTGTACTGTTCAGGAGGAAATGCCCCAAGAATATATGGACTACCAAAAATCCATAAGGAAAACACACCACTCAGACCTATAGCATCATCTACTAACGTCCCTTGTTACAAAATAGCCAAACACTTAGGACACCTACTACAAAACATGGTATCGGAAGACTACAACATATTAAACTCAATGCAACTAAAAAACAGACTACAGGAACTAAAAATAGAGAATGACGAGATCTTGGTATCATTTGATGTGATATCATTATTTACTAACATACCGACATCACTAGCTGTAAGCATTATAATGGAACAATGGATAGAGATAGCCCCTCACACAAACATACCAAAAAGAAAATTCAAAGAACTACTAGAATTTTGCCTACTTGACAACAACTATTTCACACACAATGGAACCGTATACAATCAGATATTCGGGATGCCTATGGGGAACCCACTGTCGCCAACAATCGCTAATATAATACTAGACAAAATAATGGACGATGCAATAGGGAAACTAAAAACAATTGACATACATATAAAACACTTGTCAAAATATGTAGACGACATTATATGCATAGTAAGAGCCAAAGATGTTGACATAATTTTAGAAACATTCAACAAGCAACATAGAAGAATCCAATTCACCGTAGAACGAGAAGAACGCAACAAACTAGCATATCTTGACATGGAAATAACAAGGGAAATGGAAACTCTGACATTTAACTGGTACACAAAACCCATGGCTTCTGGAAGAATAATAAATTTTAACTCAAATCATCCACCAAACCAGAAAATAAATACGGCAAAAAACATAATAAGAAAAGCATACACCATTTGTGATATAAAACACAGACCGACAAATTATATTAAAATTAAGAAAATTCTTCTAGCAAATAACTACCCCGAAAAGCTCATAAATAGATTGATCACCGAAGCGACAAACAAATTAAACGACAATAAGCCCAAAGACAAAAACACAGATAAAAAGAAATTTCTAAGCATACCCTACATACCTAATGTCACAGACAACAGAACACTAACAAAAATATTCCCCAAACAATTGATGGAACAGCTGACCAGTGCATACAAACCGCACAGCAGCAACAGACGGCTCTTCACGAATACAAAAGACAAAATAAGCAAGGAAAACAACACCAATGTAATCTACGAAATTAAATGCGCGGGAGCAGAGGGAGAGAGCTGCAACGGAACTTACATAGGAACAACAAAACGCTCTCTGAGCACGCGAGTCAGCGAACACAAAAGAGACACTCAAAAAGGGAAAACAACAACAGCTTTAGCACAACACATCAACAAAACAAATCACTCAGCTGACTTCGAAAACGTAAAAGTATTGGACTTAGAACACAGATGGAAGACGAGGATGACATTGGAGAGCTTGCGAATACAAGAAAAGGGAGAGCATGCACTCAATTTTAGGGAAGACATTGAACAGACAAACTTTTTATACGCAGCGGCGATCACAAGAGGAACATTTAAGCACAACAATTCAAACAAAATCATGACGAATAAAACAACTGACATCAACAAACAATCGTGCAATACAACAAAACTATGACGGACACTAAAATAGGTATTTAAGTAATATGTTCAATATGTATGTATGACTAATTTATGTTCATGTTTATATATAAAAAAATATACAGACTCCCTGAAGAAGGCAATATATTTGCCGAAACGCGTAGGAGAAAAACTCAGCCAAAAAGTGTTTTGACTGGAGTGAAGTAAGACGGCCGAAATTAAAGCCCAAACAAACAAACAAATACACAACGAAAACGGCCCAACAACACATCAACGGAGACCCTTAATATTTGCCCAGAAATCGTGAAACATGGAAGTTTATATATGTTAGCATTTTAAATATTTAAAAAAGATTATTTAAAAAAATAAAAGTTGAAAATGCCACATCCGTAAGCCGCATTTCTCAGCCTTCGGCAAGGTTATAAACAAACAATTATATCTATTTAATTGAGGTAAATAAGGAAAAAGCTGTTTTTGGCCCATAACTTCAGATTTTGGGGGTCCCCGAGGATAACCAAGTATGAGGAAGTGCTATACGCGACCTGCTCCTCAACGTACACTATGTCAATAGCCAGGGTATTGCAATTTTTTTAATTTGTAGCACTGTGTAATTGGATTTTTGGATCCCAGGATTCAGTTTTAGGAATTGGGATTGAATTTAAAATGTGAAAACGTTTTTAACACTTTCTAAATATTTACGAATATTTAAAAGTAAAAAAACCTGTGTGTTTGCATTTCTTATATTGGAAATCGATAGCAACCAGAAAAATTGAATACACACTTTTTTGATCCGAACCATTTTGGATTTTTTCTTGTTCCGGATCAGGTTTGGATGGAAACGAACCTGTTTGCAGACCTGTTAAAAACAAAAAAACAATTGTTTCACTAAAACTAGTTTTTTCAAACTGGCGGAGGAACAAGCATCGAAACTGACGAACGCACAAGCGGACATGTCTAGATCAACTCGGCTCGTCATGCTGATCAAAAAATTATATACTTTATCTAGTCGGGAATCCGAGCTACTCAGACGAGCGAATATGGAGAGTGTCGATACGAGAATGAAATGGAGCTGGATAGGACACACATTGCGGAAAAATTAGAACAACATCGCAAGGAAGGCAATGGAGTGGAACCCGTTGAACGGAGTCGGGCGGATACCAGGCAGACCCAAAGAAACTTGGAGGAGAACTGTCGGTAGAGAAATTTAAAGCATCGGGAAAAGTTGGGGAGAACTCAAAGCGACAGCTAACAACAGAGTTCGCTGGAGAGGAGTAGTTGATGCCCTATGCCCCACTCGGGACTCGAACTAAAAGAAGAAGAGATCTAGTCGGAAATGATTCCTTCTATGCGTAACAAACATCTGGACAATTTTAATAAACCCTTTGCAAGGGTATAAAAATCACTGGTCAATTGTTGACATTTTTATACCCCTGTAGCCATGTACGTCTGTTCGTCCATCTGTTTCTTTGCTATCTCGTCAGTTTTAAAGCTATCGTGACCAAACTGTACACGATGTCCTTTAGTACACATACGCAGCACATTTGTCGGAACCGGCGGGACCGGATGACTAAACTAGTTCTTGTGAGAAAAACCTTTTTGTACCCAAACTTCGTATTTATCTGCTTTTTTCCTGATGAGTAAACAAAATGTGCTATTGAGAGTGAAAAAATGTGTTACGCGCCACATACTTCGTTTATACGCACGTCTTATTTGCAAATATCAATTTTGTGAGTGACATATTATTGCGTATAAACGCTGAGTTAATTCGTTATTTGCAAATAGCTAAGTCACGAAAACAATTACTGATTAGTAGACTTATTTGCAAAATGTGTGCTAGGTGTTGCCACTCTATTCAGTGATTATGCTGCTTTCAACTATATGGTAGCACTGCTATATTGTAATTGGCATTCATATCGACTGCAGGAAAAGGAGAAAGTAAAAATGTTTAAGGGCCGTTATCTCATGTTGGTGTTTTTGCAAATCTAGGTGAATTTGCTGCATTTGCTTTGCTCATGTTCAATGCTAACCATCTAGATGAATTTCGTAGCAATCTACTTCACCCTCATTGATTTCAAAACCATCTACATGCTAATGCAAATTAAGTATTTTTATGTATCCGCCGCGCATATTGTCACACTGAAAAATAGTTAAAAACAAAAAACAACTGCTGCTAAAAACAGTAAATTCTGAATTAAAAATTTATATTCAAATTAATAAAATTAAGTAAACCGAAAATGGAAAATATTGGATGTGCCTTTAATATACAAGAACACCTGCAGACATTGCTGAAATTACAGATGCACATTCTGGTTCCCCTAGTTCATTGCTTAAGCTAAGTTTACACATCCAAATAATTTGGCTAAATTGTGATAAAAATAGCCATGATTAAAGATTTTACAAAATTAAAAGCTTAAACTATGGTTCCATACGCAAATAATTTTATCAAATATGGCCGGAAAGTTCCACAATTTGGCATATATAGCCCAATTTTGATGAAAATTTGTCCAAATTATTTGCCTGTGTGAACATAGCTTTCGACCAACTGCTTAATCTCCCATCATAGTAACAAGTCGTTCCAAGAGAAAAATCATCTCCTCTGTAAAATTCTTGCTTTAAGTTTTAAAATTGGAGCGCAATAAAATAGACAATAATCAGCCGAGTGCAGAGGTGCTGCCAGCCTAGTATTAGACCATTCCAGCCCTCCCGGTGTGACCGTGGCGCAAATGCCCGAATTTATAATCTACATGAGACAACCAATTGCACAATAACCATCTAGTTGCAAAATCTAGATGGATTTCGATTTGAGCAAAAACATGAACATGAGAAAACGGCCCTAAGATAAGAATTGAAAACAAGCGTTGCTATTGAACCAAGGATGAAAGTTATAGTGTGTCCAATATTGTTCAATACTGTCACGAAAGGAAATTCGAACGCCCTCACTTATCACGGCTTAACACGGAAATTTAATTTTTTTTTTTTATAAAAGCATTTATTAACATTAGATTTTTGGTACCTTTTTCTGGCTCCTTAACCTAATTTAACGCTTAATACATTTTGGTCCTGCTTGAGTTATCTTTTATTTGGATATTCGTGTTATTGTGTATTACTATTACGGTTTGTGAGTTGAGGGTAAGCCTTCGGTCAAAAAAAACTCCCAGGTATCGGTATCCTGCGAGGTTGTCCAACAGCTCTCCTTGGAGGAAAACTCCTGGCAATCGTCTTTTTTCAGCGTATAGGTTACACTGGCACACTTTGAAAGGTTTAGTCCTATATTCCAATTGGAGCACCAATTTCCGATTCCTACTAGATACTCTTGCATGGTGTCAGTATCGGAATATATGCAGGGATCCCTGGCCAATAGAGACGACATGCCTGCAAAGGTGTCGTTTCTGTCAACGATTTGGGGATTTCGGTTAGATGGCATATCGTGAAAGAAAGGGGTGTAGAGCGTTGGGCCTAGGACACTTCCTTGTGGGACACCAGCGCTGATTAGCTTAACACGGAAATCGACTCGGATTTCGGAACTGGGCCGATTATGTATATAAACATGTGTGCACGGTTGCCACTTGAAAATATTAAATTATTTTACAGACCAGACATAATGTGGCTCTGTACTCGTACTCAGCTCATTGCAAATTATTATATGTATTTGAAATTGAAACAATTTGCCGAACCAGCTCCAAGTAAAACTCACGCACCTTATTCTTTACTTATAAAATGGTGGATTTTTTTATCCAATATATGGATAGCAAATATATTGTGTCTGAGTTTCAAATTATATCTATAAGAGTGTGTAACAAAGTTTTTGAGAATTACACTATGCAACAATTTCCAGTATATTGAAGGGTTGGTGGTGATTCTAGATGATTTTGGTGTGTTGAACACGAATCTGTTTTCGAAAATGTTCCATCCCGTCTAGATTTTCGTTAATTTGGGATTAAAGTAACTTAGAATGCCTATTGTGAACTTTTTTAGGTGCGTTTTGTAAAGGAGTTTACTTTTGTTTTGACTCTCTTTAATAATATGGTACGGTACTATTTCTTAGCTTTAAAATAAATTATCCCAAACAATTCTACGATTTTCTTAAGAGAAAATATTATACCATTTACCTAAATATATCTGGTCTTACTTCGCTGAATTTTTGGAATTTTTTTCATTTCTACGTCTTTTTCGGGCTTCATGCAAAAGAGAAAATTCCAATAAAAAGTGTCAGTACACCAACAGGAAAAAAACACAATTTTTGGTGCAAAAACACCAAGTGTGGAAACCGTGCATGTGTGTATTCCGCAAATGGACGGCCATGTTTGCATTCATACTTGCATTCATACATTCGAATATTTAGCTAACATGAATGTAGATATGTACAGACATATTATGCATGTATGTTCGCAATAACCATTACGAGTGCGAAAAGGAGAAAATAACTAATCAAAAAATTTTTTATATTTTTTTGATGGACCAAATGCAAGTTTTGGAACCGGTTCGGGCTTATCTATTTTCGTCCTCGTGGTGCGGTTCAGGGTTTGGTTCACAGTATAAAAAAGTCAGAATTCCGGGTTCGAACCGGTTCGGCTCAAAACCGGTTTGCAGCTCTGATTTTTAGTAACAAATAGTTTTTAGTTTTAAATGACAACTTGAATTTTTCTGTTTTAACTATCAACTGTTAAAACTAGCAATTATGATTGCACATCACATTTGTTCACCACAACAAGCGAACTAGATCCATAGATTTTTTGTCATCGATTTGGTAATGCAACGGTTTTTCATTAAAAAACTGTTTAAACTGCCGCGAAATAGTCCCACCTATTACCAATACATAAGATAAGTGATATACATGAGATAAGTGATAGACAAGCCGGAAAAAAAATGGTACACAAAATAAAAGAACTGCTCTCAAGGGATGGACAATGTTTTCAAGAATGACGTTTGATGGCAGCACAACATAATGTGATCCTAGACTTGAATGACCACTTTTCTTGCAAGAATGTGCACGTCTCGATTTTACAGCGTATTGCAGCACAATCAAATAATAAATTTATTGCAGAGGCCCAACAAAGCACAAACAGGCGGATGTATAAACTTCTAAGCTTCTCGTTGTGTGAAAGAAATTATTTTATAACCGGCACCCAATTTGATTAATTTTTCAAGTATTTTTCAGAGCTTGATGTGATCTTCTTGCACTGAATTGCAGAACGTATAGTTCTAATATCCAAATCGAAAACGAATGCTCGATTTGCACCAGGCATGCAAAAAAGGACACTTTCCACTTCTTGGCCGAATGCCCAATTTTAAGAGAAATAATGATTCAGCTGACACAAATAGGTTCATTCGGCGAAATGTACATATTTTTGACAAGGCCTCCTATATACATTTTCTACACCCAATTTCTACGGCAGCTTCACTATATAGTTGTCCTATCAAACTTGGTGGAATTAGGCAAAAGCATAGAAAACTTATAAATACGAGGTTTGGAGACGTTTGCGTTGAAGACAAAATAGTTTTTCTTACTAAAACAACATTTTCGACCGATGGTTCCTATGGCAGCTA
>JBAMBO010000766.1:0-25287 GCA_037044535.1 Lordiphosa magnipectinata
CGAGGTCTTCGCGTCATAGAGATTACTATATTCGATCGTCCTGGGCGAACGTGACTTCCGCTTTCCCATTCGGCCAATGAGTTTTTCATGTAACGATTCACCAACTAGATGCAAACATCAAGCCAGAAGTCAAAGCCATTTTGTGTGTTCCCAAGAGAAAGAAGAATCATGAAATCAAATTACAATGCTGTGGAATCAGCGAAAGCTTTATAATCTACATTGACGTTGTGTGAGTATAAGTATGCGTATGTTCAATCTGTGAAACTTACAATTACTTATCTCACTAGCTTGGCGCTTTGGGGCATGCGACTTAGTCAATAAGTGTGCCTGAGGATCGGATCTACTCTCCGTTGCAGTCACATATTGGATACGTTTAATGATACGTTTGTTAGCCAAGGCAGGGTATCATGTTAGTTAGTAGTTAATATAAGTAAGTGAGAAAGCTACTGAGAGCTGCATTTTGCGCTAAGAAAAATCATAGAAATCTACAAACATATGTTATTGTTTTTATCAGCCTAACAAAGCCAGCGAGATTTGTTTTTTAATTAATGAAAATAATTGTACACATTCTGATCATAGTTTTTGTCTAACAACATTGTTTTGTTCTTATTTATATATTTGTAACGCAGTCTTTGCGCTTTTATAGATATAGTAACATAAAATCCAGAATACTTAATACAAACATACACACACACAAGCATACTTCTAATGTTTTCTATTAAAATGCCGAACAATTTGAAACAACGCCAAATGAACTTACCCTTAAATAATGTGAAGAGTTGTTCGAAACATAGTTAGTTGTACATCTTATAAGAAAATATATTTTATTCTCGTCTAAAAAAGGAACGATGACGTCTAGACCTACAGCCTATGTTCAATTATTGGCCTTTGTTGGATTTCTCTCTTCCTAGATCATGACAAATTCGCCTGTAAATTTAAATCCATAGACGCAACGGGACACGTTTATATCAACTGTTGAGCGTCTGGCCATCATGAATCTGCTATAATCTAGCGCAATCCGAGCAAGGAGAATGGTAACTACGACTAAAGTCGAAGCACTCCAGATGCAGTCGAATGACACTCGATGGACCATGAGGACCAGTTTTAAATCTCCGGTTCGTACTTACCTTCTAGACATATTTAGAAACTAGAATTATTTATCAATTTCCAGAACGAATGGTAATGATCCGATGAACGATACAGTGTAAGGACAGTCAAGCATAGTGGCGACAGTTCAATGTTCAGACAGTTCCATTTGGATGTTGTTCCACTTCAGGTGTGGATCCGATATTTTGAATACAAAGAAAAACAAACTAATTTCTAGGTTAATAGAAAAACAAACTTATTTCTAGGTTAATAAGCCATGTTCAAGTGCAGTGTGGGTGACCGAGTCTCGCTGATAAGGGTAGTTTTTACTGTTGGAATGCTCCCAAGCTCGTACCAATTTCGTACCCACCGCTACACGGTAGCTTAACTAACACCCTCATTGATTTCAAAACCATCTACATGCTAATGCAAATTAAGTATTTTTATGTATCCGCGCATATTGTCACACTGAAAAATAGTTAAAAACAAAAAACAACTGCTGCTAAAAACAGTAAATTCTGAATTAAAAATTCATATTCAAATTAATAAAATTAAGTAAACCGAAAATGGAAAATATTGGATGTGCCTTTAATATACAAGAACACCTGCAGACATTGCTGAAATTACAGATGCACATTCTGGTTCCCCTAGTTCATTGCTTAAGCTAAGTTTACACATTCAAATAATTTGGCTAAATTGTGATAAAAATAGCCATGATTAAAGATTTTACAAAATTAAAAGCTTAAACTATGGTTCCATACGCAAATAATATGATAAAATATGGCCAGAAATTTCCACAATTTGGCTATATATCCCAATTTTCATGAAAATTTGTCCTAATTATTTGCCTGTGTGAACATAGCTTTAGACCTACTGCTTAATCTCCCATCATAGTAATAAGTCGTTCCAAAAGAAAAACCATCTCCTCCTCTGTAAAATTCTTGCTTTAATTTTTAAAATTGGAGCGCAATAAAATAGACAATAATCAGCCGAGTGCAGAGGTGCTGCCAACCTAGTATTAGACCATTCCAGCCATCCCGGTGTGACCGTGGCGCAAATGCCCGAATTTATAATCAACCTACATGAGACAACCAATTGCACAAAAACCATCTAGTTGCAAAATCTAGATGGATTTCGATTTGAGCAAAAACATGAACATGAGTAAACGGCCCTAAGATAAGAATTGAAAACAAGCGTTGCAATTGAACCAAGGATGAAAGTTATAGTATGTCCAATATTGTCCAATACTGTGACGAAAGGAAATTCGAACGCCCTCACTTAACACGGCTTAACACGGAAATTAAATTTTTTTTTTTTTTATAAAAGCATTTATTAACATTAGATTTTTGGTACCTTTTTCTGGCTCCTTAACCTAATTTAACGCTTAATACATTTTGGTCCTGCTTTAGTTATCTTTTATTTGGATATTCGTGTTATTGTGTATTACGGTTTGTGAGTTGAGCTTTCTTATAAAATATTTGTACTGTTTTGTTTTGTTAGTAAGATTCGTTATTTTAGCTTGACATTGCGTGTTTTTTTTAAATTTAGATTTCCCTTTGAGAAAGGTCCTTAGGGTGGAATCTACAGTTTGCTCCTGGAGTTCAGCAGCCAGCTCATCTTTTGTGCCTTGAGCTGTATTGATTTGACCAGACTGTTTATGTGCGACTTGAAGGTAAGCCTTCAGTCAAGAAAAACTCCCAGGTATCGGTATCCTGCAAGGTTGTCCAACAGCTCTCCTTGGAGGAAAACTCCTGGGAAATCGTCTTTTCTCAGCGTATAGGTTACACTGGCACACTTTGAAAGGTTTAGTCCTATATTCCAATTGGAGCACCAATTTCCGATTCCTACTAGATACTCTTGCATGGTGTCAGTATCGGAATATATGCAGGGATCCCTTGCCAATAGAGCTATATCGTCTGCAAAGGTGGCGATAATGAAATCGTTTCTGTCAACGATTTGGGGATTTCGGTTAGATGGCATATCGTGAGTGAAAGGGGTGTAGAGCGTTGGGCCTAGGACACTTCCTTGTGGGACACTAGCGCTGGTTAGCTTAAAACGGAAATCGACTCGGATTTCGGAACTGGGCCGATTATGTATATAAACATGTGTGCACGGTTGCCACTTGAAAATATTAAATTATTTTACAGACCAGACATAATGTGGCTCTGTACTCGTACTCAGCTCCTTGCAAATTATTATATGTATTTGAAACTGAAACAATTTGCCGAACCAGCTCCAAGTAAAACTTACGCACCTTATAAAATCGTGGATTTTCTTATCCAATATATGGATAGCAAATATATTGTGTCTAAGTTTCAAATTATATCTATAAGAGTGTGTAACAAAGTTTTTGAGAATTACACTATGCAACAATTTCCAGTATATTGAAGGGTTGGTGGTGATTCTAGATGATTTTGGTGTGTTGAACACGAATCTGTTTTCGAAAATGTTCCATCCCGTCTAGATTTTCGTTAATTTGGGATTAAAGTAACTTAGAATGTCCATTGTGAACTTTTTTAGGTGCGTTTTGTAAAGGAGCTTACTTTTGTTTTGACTCTCTTTAATAATATGGTACGGTACTATTTCTTAGCTTTAAAATAAATTATCCCAAACAATTCTACGATTTTCTTAAGAGAAAATATTTTACCATTTACCTAAATATATCTGGTCTTACTTCGCTGAATTTTTGGAATTTTTTTCATTTCTACGTCTTTTTCGGGCTTCATGCAAAAGAGCCAATTCCAATAAAAAGTGCCAGTGCACCAACAGGAAAAAAACACAATTTTTGGTGCAAAAACACCAAGTGTGGCAACCGTGCATGTGTGTATTCCGCAAATGGACGGCCATGTTTGCATTCATACTTGCAATTATACATTCGAATATTTAGCTAACATGAATGCAGATATGTAGATATGTACAGACATATTATGCATGTATGTTCGCAATAACCATTGGAAGTGCGAAAAGGAGAAAATAACAAATCAAAAAAATTTTTATTTTTTTGATGGACCAAATGCAAGTTTCGGAACGGGTTCGGGTTCATCTATTTTCGTCCTCGTGGTTCGGTTCAGGGTTTGGTCCACAGTAAAAAATTTGTTTTTTTGTTTAATTTTTCAAGTATTTTTCAGAGCTTGATATGATCTTCTTGCACTGAATTGCAGAACGTATAGTTTTAATATCCAAATCGAAAACGAATGCTCGCTTTGCACCTGGCATGCAAAAAAGGACACTTTCCACTTCTTGGCCGAATGCCCAATTTTAAGAGAAATAATGATTCAGCTGACACAAATAGGTTCATTCGGCGAAATGTACATATTTTTGACAAGGCCTCCTATATACATTTTCTACACCCAATTTCTACGGCAGCTTTACTATATAGTTGTCCTATCAAACTTGGTGGAATTAGGCAAAAGCATAGAAAACTTATAAATACGAGGTTTGGAGACGTTTTCGTTGAAGACAAAATAGTTTTTCTCACTAAAACTTATTTTTCGACCGATGGTTCCTATGGCAGCTATATGCTATAGTAATCCGATCCGGCCGGTTCCGACAAATGAGCAGCGTAATTGTACCATAAGACTTCATGCAAAGTTTGGTTAAGATAGCATTAAAACTGACGGAGGAGATAGCATAGAAACAGACGGACAGACGGACATGGCTATATCAACTCAGCTCGTCATGCTGATCAAGAATATATATACTTTATGTGGTGCTTGCTTCCTTCTATGCGTTACAAACATCTCGACAATTTTAATATACCCTCTACAAGGGTATAACAAAAATAAAAATCGGGACCGTATCGAAACCGAAAACCGAAATTTATTGAAAACCGAAATAGAACCTTTAACCGAAACATTCATTTCGGTATGTACCGGAACCGGTACCGGAACCGAAATTCATTTCGGGATTAAGCCCTGCTTATAACTATTAACTTGGTTTAACCTTAAAATTTGGTGCCTTGGATTATAAAATGGAGGTAGTAATAACCGAACCAGTTTGGACCAGATCAAATGTTGATACCAATTCCAGGCTGTTTGAAACTTAATGATAATTTCTCTGTGTATCGAAAAAATTTAAGAATTTTGTTGAAGAAAATATCAAAATAATTGCTAAAATCCGAGCGACGGCGGATGATTTGTATACCATTCAAATTAACATTAAACTTTTCTCTTTATTTCAGACTCTACGCAAGATATCCAAGTTTGTTGCTTCCCAAAATGAGCGCATTTATAATCCAAAGGGTCTTCAACTGATTGACCCAACATTTCGAGGTCTTCGCGTCATAGAGATTACTATATTCGATCGTCCTGGGCGAACGTGACTTCCGCTTTCCCATTCGGCCAATGAGTTTTTCATGTAACGATTCACCAACTAGATGCAAACATCAAGCCAGAAGTCAAAGCCATTTTGTGTGTTCCCAAGAGAAAGAAGAATCATGAAATCAAATTACAATGCTGTGGAATCAGCGAAAGCTTTATAATCTACATTGACGTTGTGTGAGTATAAGTATGCGTATGTTCAATCTGTGAAACTTACAATTACTTATCTCACTAGCTTGGCGCTTTGGGGCATGCGACTTAGTCAATAAGTGTGCCTGAGGATCGGATCCACTCTCCGTTGCAGTCACATATTGGATACGTTTAATGATACGTTTGTTAGCCAAGGCAGGGTATCATGTTAGTTAGTAGTTAATATAAGTAAGTGAGAAAGCTACTGAGAGCTGCATTTTGCGCTAAGAAAAAACATAGAAATCTACAAACATATGTTATTGTTTTTATCAGCCTAACAAAGCCAGCGAGATTTGTTTTTTAATTAATGAAAATAATTGTACACATTCTGATCATAGTTTTTGTCTAACAACATTGTTTTGTTCTTATTTATATATTTGTAACGCAGTCTTTGCGCTTTTATAGATATAGTAACATAAAATCCAGAATACTTAATACAAACATACACACACACAAGCATACTTCTAATGTTTTCTATTAAAATGCCGAACAATTTGAAACAACGCCAAATGAACTTACCCTTAAATAATGTGAAGAGTTGTTCGAAACATAGTTAGTTGTACATCTTATAAGAAAATATATTTTATTCTCGTCTAAAAAAGGAACGATGACGTCTAGACCTACAGCCTATGTTCAATTATTGGCCTTTGTTGGATTTCTCTCTTCCTAGATCATGACAAATTCGCCTGTAAATTTAAATCCATAGACGCAACGGGACACGTTTATATCAACTGTTGAGCTTCTGGCCATCCTGAATCTGCTATAATCTAGCGCAATCCAAGCAAGGAGAATGGTAACTACGACTAAAGTCGAAGCAATCCAGATGCCTTCTAGATATATTTAGAAACTAGAATTATTTATCAATTTCCAGAACGAATGGTAATAATCCGATGAACGATACAGTGTAAGGACAGTCAAGCACAGTGGCGACAGTTCAATGTTATTTGGATGTTGTTCCACTTCAGGTGTGGGTCCGATATTTTGGATACAAAGAAAAACAAACTTATTTCTAGGTTAATAGAAAAACAAACTTATTTCTAGGTTAATAAGCCATGTTCATAATGGATTTTATACACTTGAAAGTATATTATAATTTTGCCCAGAAGTGTGCAACGCATAGAAGGAGTCATCTCCGAATACATAAAGTATATATTGCTCTTACTTCAAGACTGGCAAATTTCGATTTTTGACTTAATGATGCAGTAATATTCACTGTATCGTGTTCTATATTGTGTAAAATTTTCATCTTGATATCTTTTTTACTTTCGATGTGAGATGAGAATATGTTGGCTATTTTATTTTGCAGGTTCATTTTTATGTTAGAGCAAGAAAGTAATATCTCAGTTGTCCTGCAGTCGATATTGCTCAAAGATCCTTCGGCTTTCAATTAAAACGTCATGTTTTCATATTATTATAGCGAGCGTTTTAAATTTATAATATTTTACTAGATTATGTCGAAACTAAATGAATTATTTTCTCGTAGTTAAATCGATGGAGAACTTTGAACGCGTTTTTGACAAGTCGAATTTTTTGATTTATGTCAGTCTTGAAGTAAGTGAGCGATATAATCTTGATCAACATGACGAGCTGAGTCGATTAAGCTTTGTCCCTCGAACTAGTCCCTCAGTTTTGAAGCTTTCGAGCTGAAATTTTGCACAGAGTCTTCTTTTGGCTGCACGCTGCCATAGAAATGATCGGTCGGAAAATGGGATTTAGTGAGAAAAACTTTTTTGCTTTCAATATTAGCGCTCTTAAACTCGGTCGTTGTTAACATTATATGTTTTAAAACTGATCTGCGAAGTTTGGTCGAAACTGCTTACCGTTGAAGCGAGCTTTTTCAAGTGTATTAAAACTTCGGCACAGACGAAGTTACCTTTGCTTTCTCGTTTCTATTTATATACCCTTGTAGAGAGATATTAAAATTGTCCTGATGTTTGTAACGTATAGAAGGAAGCATCTCTGACCACATAAAGTATATATGGGTGATTCCATAAAATATCGCCCACTCGAATTTTGTTTTTGTTCAAAATATTTTTTTTCGTATTCTGTAAAATAGTTTATACGTATTTTTAGCATTTTGTTAAAATATGCTTAATTCACGGGAAAAAACGATTTGAAAATTTAGCTATTTAAAAAATTAAATTATTTTCAATTGCTTGCTATCCAAAGTCATTGGTAATAAAAATATTTTAAAAATCTGTAAATTTACGTCGGATTCCAAACTTTCAAATTAATTACACTTAAAAATTATTTCAATTCTTTTTGGTTACCAAATCGCGGAAATAAGTAAACAAAAATTAATTGCCCCGAAAGGAACGTTTTTTTTTATTCATTTTTTTCTCAAAATTTGGTCTTGTATCCAGGAATTTATTGTATTAAGCTGTAAATGGGAAACTGGATAGTTCCAGAGTTCTTGGTCTTTTTCACGGTCTTTTTTTTCAATTATTAAATTTATTTTGATTTTAAAGTGTGTGCAAATCCGTTTAATTAAAAACGAGAAGGCCAAGCTAACTTCGTCTGTGCCGAAGTTTTTATACCCTTGCAAATGCAAATGTCACAGTTTAAGAACGCTTACATAAAAATCAAAAAATTTTGTAACTAAAACCTATTTTCCGACAGATAAACGTCTGAAAAAAGTTTTTCTCACTAAGACTCAATTTCCGACCGATCGGCCCTATGGCAGCCTTAAGATATAGTCATCCGATTTCGGCCCAGTTTTGCGAATCTATTTGAAAGCATATAAAATAAGTCATCAGCGAGTTTAAGGACGCTAACAAAAAAATTTTTACCAAGACTCATGTTCGACCGATCGGTCCTATTTCAACCATAAGATATAGTCACCCGATGTCGATCAACTATTTCAAATTAGTTTGAAAGCGTTTAATATTAATAATCACCGATCTTAAGAACGATTTACTTAAAAACAAAAAAGTTTTTTTTCACTAAGACCCATTTTCCGACCGATCGGTCCTATGGCAGCTATAAGATATAGTCATCCGATTTTGACCAAAGTTTGCAAATCTGTTTGAAAGCATATAATATTATTAATGACCGAGTTTAATCACGTTAACATTGAAAACAAAAAAGTTTTTTTTCACTAAAACCCATTTTTCGACCTATGGTTCCTATAGCAGCTATAAGATATAGTCATCCGATTTTGACCAAAATTTGCAAATCTGTTTGAAAGTATATAATATTATTAATGACCGAGTTTAATCACGTTAACATTGGAAACAAAAAAGTTTTTCTCACTAAAACCCATTTTTCGACCTATGGTTCCTATGGCAGCTATAAGATATAGTCATCCGATTTTGACAAAAATTTGCAAATCTGTTTGAAAGTATATAATATTATTAATGACCGAGTTTAATCACGGTAACATTGAAAACAAAAAAGTTTTTCTCACTAAAACCCATTTCTCGACCGATTGTTCCTATGGCAGCTATAAGATATAGTGATCCGATCCAGTCGGTTCCGACATATTAGCAGCGTGCAGTAAAAAGAAGACTCTGTGCAAAATTTCAGCTTGATAGCTTTAAAACTGAGAGACTAGTTTGCGTAGAAACAGACGGAAAGACAGACGGACAGACAGACAGACAGACGGACAGACAGACGGACGGACAAAGCTCAATGAACTCAGCTCGTCCCCCTGATCAAGAATATATATAGTTTATGGGGTCGGAAATGAATATTTCTATGCGTTGCAAACTTCTGGGCAAAATTATAATACCCTTTGCAAGGGTATAAAAAATGATACAAGAAATCAACATAAGAAAAACTTACAACCAGTATCACTTGACCTTTTACTACAGCTGCATATCTAAGGCCAAACGATCGTTTGTGCATTCAATGTAGAAAAAATAGAGGAAAGCTAACTTCGGCTCGACCGAAGTTTATATACCCTTGTAGATTGTATACTTTATATAAATAAAGGTTTTAGATGATTTTCGTCTAAAATTCTTAGCTGAGTTATTTCCCAAGCTCAGCAATAGATGGCGCCACTACTTTTTTTTTATTTAAATAATAGAATCCATTTTTATTTAAAATATTTTATGTAATCTTACATTTGAGAACTTAGAATGATTACTTTTACTGATAAGGTACATAAGAGGCAAAATATAACAAATTGCGGTCAAAAATATATACAGTTTTGCATCTATTTAGTTATTATTTATTTCTAATTAATATTAATTTTTAATGTTTAAGGCTGGATTCCAAATGACATAAAAATTTATTTCGGTACAATGCTTCATACAAATAAGACAGCTGTGTAATAGCATTCAGATTTTAAAACATTTAAAAAGTATTTCTAGTCATGTGAAGTTTGACATACAGGCCTGTTCCAGTTTTCACTTTCGACAAAAATTGTCGAATTCGAATTTGTTAAATGTGATGTTTTATAAAATTGATTGGGTTAAACAGATTAAAATGTTTTAATTTAAATCCGTCGAGTAAAGAGTAAGTGGAAACTAAAAGTTTGATACGGATTTTCTTGATTGTTTAATAGAAAAGAGCACATGTAAAAAATTCGAATTCACTTTCGTGAAAACCGGAATATAGCAGATAAAAAATTTAATTTCGTGCGTTCTGCAAATAGGCCTTTAATTACAAAGTGTTTTAAATATTAAGACTACTATTACTTTGATTACTTTTACTTACTATCACTACTTTGATCATTTGTTTGCTAGTTTGTTATATGGCAGCTATACGATATATTCATCAGCTTTTGATCAAACTTCCCAAAATTGTGTGGAAACCGTTAATATTCATAACTGGAAAATATAAAGACTCTACCATTGAAAAAAAATGTTTTTCTCTCTAGAACTACTTTTTCGACCGATCGTTCTCATGGCAGCTATATGCTATAGTCATGCGATTTGGATCAAACTTGGCAAAATTGTGTGGTAGCATATAATATTGATCAGTTACGAGTTTGGAAGTGATAGCATTGAAAACAGAAACGTTTTTTTTTACTAAGACTTTTTTTCAGAACTATATTTTGTATGACAGCTATACTATATAGTTGAAACTTGGTGGAATTGTGTAAAAGCATAGAAAACTTATAAATACGAGAAGAAAACAAGTAAGAGCGCTGTAGTCGAGTTTCCCGACTAAAAACGAGAGCGTAAGTTAAAGTCGGCTCTAACCGACTTCGATATACCCGTTACTCATGGAAACAAATGTTTAATAGCCTTCCTGTATGCCTGAGGTGGGTCAGCCGAAAAGTATGCAACATTTTTTAACTCGGCTATTTATTATCCGCCAGATATTAATAGGTATTTGTCAATTACTAAATCCAACATAAATGACTCCAAATTCATCACGATAAACAGATCAGACAACAAAACTTTTGAAAACGTATCACCTTTCCTAATAAAAACAAGAAAGAAAGTCGGTCAAGCCCGACTATTACATACTCTGCACCCTTAATGTCGCAGCTCGAATTTGGTCACGAGTCAAACGGCCAGTTAACACACAACGCACAACGCAGTGCGCTCTCTAAGTCTCTCTCTCTCTCTCTCTCTCTCTCTCTCTCACTAAGATTGCTGCTGAACGCAATGCTTAGGTTATGGGTGGGGTGGGTGGTGGGTGTTAACTGATCGTTTTTTGCTCATAACTTGAGTATTGTTCATCCGATCTTTATCATTCCTTCAGCAAATCGATAAATAATTTTGAGTACTAGATATCTCTAGAAAGTACGAACCATCTACCATCAAAACTGTAGGAGATATGACGTTTTTTCCAAATTGCGGGGGCGTGAGGGGGCGTGGCAAAAATTGAAAATAAACTTGATCTGCGTGCAGACAATAGGAGTCTACATTTCAAATTTGGTTGCTCTTGCTCTTCTAGTCTCTGGAGATCTAGGTGTTCATACAGACAGACGGACAGACGGACATGGCTATATCGACTCGGCTGTTGATGCTGATCAAGAATATATATACTTTATATGGTCGGAAATGATTCCTTCTGCCTGTTACATACATTTGCACGACTTTAGTAGACCCTTTTACTCTACGAGTAACGGGTATAAATACCCTGTTCAATTGAAAAACACATACAAACACACTTGCATACACACACACACACGCGTGCGAACACACACGCGCTCACACGCGGCATGCTGACTGCATACCGGCCTCCCCCCTCCCCCGCTCCAATAAGCTTAATTGTTTAATAACTTTTGTGTTTTTGCTCGTATCTTATTTTCCTTTTGAGAGTAGTTAGATATAGGGCCTAGGATAGTATATATTAAGCCACCAGGTAGTAACTTTAAAATTGTGGCTGTGACAGTTTTTTTGCAGTTTAAGGGGGGAGGGGGATATATTCAAAATCTGAAACAAACTTGATCTGGGTACTGTATACACCTATGTGCATGCCAAAATTTGTGTCTCTAGCTCTTCTAGTCTCTGAGATCGACGCGTTCATACAGACAAACAGACAGACGGACAGACGGACATGGCTATGTCGACTCGGCTGTTGATGCTGATCCAGAATATATATACTTTATAGGGTCGGAGAAGCTTCCTTCTGGCTGTTACATACATTTGCACAACTTCATGATCCCCTTTTCCCATTTTTAATGGGAACAGGGTATAATGAAGACGTTTGCGTTGAAGACAAAAAAGTTTTTCTTACTAAAACTACTTTTTCGACCGATAGTTCCTATGGCAGCTATATGCTATAGTTATCCGACCCGTCGGTTCCGATAAATGTGGACCTTCTTTGAGGAAAAAAGACTTCGTGCAAAGTTTGATTGAGATAGCTTGTAAACTGACGGAGGAGATCGCATAGAAACAGACGAACGGACATGGCTATATCAACTCAGCTCGTCATGCTCTTCAAGAATATCCATGAAAAATCGCTCAATCGAATTTTTTTTTTATTTGTTGTCGCAAAATATATTATGTTGAAATATGGGAGGTTTTTTTTCCTTAATTTTTTTCTCAAAATTTGGTCCCGTATCCAGGAATTTTCTGTATTAAGCTCTAAATGGGAAACTTAATAGTTCCAGAGTTATGGCCTTTTTTCTCAATTGTTTAATTTTTTTTTTTTGGAAACTAACAATATTAGATGTTTCGGAAAGTGAGTATTTTTTGGTTTTAAGATTTTTTTTGTGATTGAATAGAGTGAAGAGTTAAAAAAGTCTTAGTAGGAAAAATTTTTGTTTTATTTTTTTTCAATGCTATTGCTCCCAAACTTGTTACTGCTACCCAAATCGGATGACTATAGCATATAGCTGCCATAAAAGATATCGGTCGAAATAGTAGTTCAAGTGAGAAAAACTTTTTGGTTTTCTGTATATGGGGTTTAATGACCTGTTTTTGAATTTATTCAAAGTTACATCTGGCTAGCTCAAGGTCTATGGTTGAGTATAATTCTTTCTCAACACAAATCTACAGATATTAATTACAAAATTTTGCTTTCAATGTCTTTTTACTTTCCAGTTATGAAAATTGTCGGTTTCCACACAATTTTGGGGAGTTTGGTCCAAATCTGATGAATATATCATAAAAAGCAAATGGTCAAAGTAGTTTCGGCATTTTTTACTGAGTTTGGGAAAATGCTCAGCTAAGAATGTTCTACGAAAATCATTTGAAACAGGGCTGCAAAAAATTTTCCGGAATTCCGGGTTCGAACCGGTTCGGTTCAAAACCGGTTTGCAGCCCTGATTTAAAACCCTTGTAATTAAATAAAATGTCTTTTCTTAGATTCAGTTTTTGTATTAGACTTTTATTGAAATTCTGAACATAAATTCTTTAAGTCGACGAACGCACACAGGCGTCGAGACATCGTCGCAAGACCGCATGAATTAAACTGCCTTAAATATGTTTTTAGTTTCTAGAGCGAGCAGCGCACAGATGCATTTGTGTGTGTGTGTGTGTCAGTATGCTAAGCGACGACGCGCTGAGCGTCAAAGTCGCTGACTCTGCAATCTTATGCAGAGACCCAAGTGGGTGATCATATTTCCTTATGGGAAACAAAGAAAGAATCTAAGTGAGCTTTTGGGTTTATATATTTATGGATGCAACAAAGTGTTACATAGGGTGCTCATGTATAATATATATATGAATTATTGTTATATTTAAAACACAGCATATGCGCGCTACACCTTTATTTATATAAATTATACAAGCTACAAGCTATTCGGTCAAGCCGAAGTAAACTTTCCTCAATTTTTATACCCGTTACTCGTAGAGTAAAAGGGTCTACTAAAGTCGTGCAAATGTATGTAACAGGCAGAAGGAATCATTTCCGACCATATAAAGTATATATATTCTTGATCAGCATCAACAGCCGAGTCGATATAGCCATGTCCGTCTGTCCGTCTGTCTGTATGAACACCTAGATCTCAGAGACTAGAAGAGCTAGAGCAACCAAATTTGAAATGTAGACTCCTATTGTCTGCACGCAGATCAAGTTTATTTTCAATTTTTGCCACGCCCACTCACGCCCCCGCAATTTGGAAAAAACGTCATATTTCCTACAGTTTTGATGATAGATGGTTCGTACTTTCTAGAGATATCTAGTACTCAAAATTATTTATCGATTTGCTGAAGGAATAATAAAGATCGGATGAACGATACTCAAGTTATGAGCAAAAAACGATCAGTTAACACCCACCACCCACCCCACCCATAACCTAAGTGCTGCGTTCAGCAGCAATCTTAGTGAGAGAGAGAGAGAGAGAGAGAGAGAGAGAGAGACTTAGAGAGCGCACTGCGTTGTGCGTTGTGTGTTAACTGGCCGTTTGACTCGTGACCAAATTCGAGCTGCGACATTAAGGGTGTGTGTAAGTATGTAATAGTCGGGCTTGACCGACTTTCTTTCTTGTTTTTATTAGGAAAGGTGATACGTTTTCAAAAATTTTGTTGTCTGATCTGTTTTTCGTGATGAGTTTGGAGTCATTTATGTTGGATTTAGTAATTGACAAATATCTATTAATATCTGGCGGATAATAAATAGCCGAGTTAAAAAATGTTGCATACTTTTCGGCTGACCCACCTCAGGCATACAGGAAGGCTATTAAACATTTGTTTCCATGAGTAACGGGTATATCGAAGTCGGCTAGAGCCGACTTTAACTTACGCTCTCGTTTTTATTTTAAATAAACGTTGACAAATAACACTTAACATAAACTTTTTTAAATAAAACTCAAAATAAAGTGTTATTCAAAAAGTTTTATATAAAAATTATAAAATAATAGTTAAAGTAAATTTTTATTTTATTACTTATGAACATCACTTTATAACATAATTGCATAGACTTAAACATTGGTACATTTATCGTATTCGTAGCTTACTCCCTTCACCGTGACTTTTTTGGTTAAAACTTGATGTCATAATAGTTATTTTCGATCCCTGAAATAATGTCGTTTTAAATCGACATTGTTCCGACAAAACAAAACGACATAATTTCGCTCAAAACTATGTCGTTTTTTTCTGTCGGAATTACGTCATCCCCCCTTTTTTCTTGTGCGAAAATTTCAAGCACACACGCCAAGAGATTGAAAGAAGCTTGGCTTGTCACTTTGGCTGCAGAACCAAGTATTTAATGTCATTTCAATAAATGTACAAAAAAATTTTAAATAATTTTTTTTTTTCAATTTTGACGCTTAAAGCCTAGTACTGAGGGCGTTCGAATTTTCCTTTCGTCACAATATTTCACATAAATAGAAAAACATTCTAAAAGCACATGAGCATCAAAGCAAAGCCAAGGTGTTTCTAATTATATGAAATACTGTGACAAAAGGAAAATTCGAACGCCCTCAGTACTAAGCTTTATTGTGAAAAATTAGTTAAAAAATCTTTTTTCAAAGTCTTGTCGATAGCCACTACTTTTTCCCATCTTTCTCGCAATTTTCGTATACCATCTCGAAAAAACGATGCGTCTTCTGATGCGATTCACGAATCGATCCAATTTTGGAGAGGAAAAATGCTGATCCTCAAGGCCACGCGTCATCGACGAAAAAAATAGTAGTCGGATGGATGGCGGACGGGTGGAGTTGGACATCCCATTTTTGCGTTTCAAGGTATGTTTTGACCGGCTGTGCAACATGTGGCCGATCGTTGTCATGTTCAGGGTTCGGAATTGATTGCTCACGAGCCGCCCGCACTGACTCTTTTCGACTCCCACTCTGTGCAGCGAGCGATTGTCCGCGAGCAGCGAGAAGCAGCTGCACCTACGAGCAGCGTGCAAAATGCAAAATCCAAACCCTGGTCATGTTGCAAAATGACCTTGTGGTGCCTTTGCTCGTATGTTGGCCGTTTTTGCTTCAATGCTCGGCTCAAACGCATCAATTGAGTTCAGTAGAGTTGAGCCACCTAACCCTGTTTCCCGGCGGGCCTGCCTTTCGGTATTACTTCGCAGGGGGCAAGGTCCTTAGGTTCGCCTAAGCTATGTGATTGCAATGAACTGTGTGCTTTTTTTATTTATATTACGACAAAACCAACATAAATATAATGAGGAAATTTCAGTAACGTAACATCAGGTAACGTCACGTCAGATACTTTTGCAAATAAAAAACGAGAGCGTAAGTTAAAGTCGGCTCTGACCGACTTCGATATACCCGATACTCATTCAAATAAAGGTTTCTTAGCCTTCCTGTGTTCCTGAGGGCCGAAAAGTACATAACATTTTTTAACTCGGCTATTTATTATCCGATCTTGATGAAAATTGTGGGAGTTATTAAACATTTTTTACTGTGGAGGAGGTGGTGGGCGTGTCTAAAATTTGAAAATGAAAGTCTATATGTCAAATTTGGTTGCTCTAGCTCTTTTGGTCGCTGGGATGTAGGTGTTCATACAGACGGACAGTCGGAAATGATTCCTTTTGTCTGTTACATTTATTTGCACGACTTTATATACAATTTTACTCTACGAGTAACGGGCATAAATAGGCCCACACGCAGTTTAAGTTCATTAGAACTTGAGACATTGAAATGTGAAAATGTGTTGGGAAAAGTAGTTTCGGGAAAAACGCGCTTAAGCCGGTTTACTCGCTTCGTCACTAAAATAACAATAAAAAAAACCTCCGTAAATAATTGAAATTTTAAAAATTTCCGCGATTCCTCATTCGATCGATTCCAATATTTATTGAATGGTTCACTAAAGCAAGAATCTAAGCAACACATTGATGACATTGTTCATCGAATTTGCCTTTGCCGATATTACTTTCAGAAGATGATGATGTACAAAGCTATCTCCTTGATTACAGTTTTCCGCGGGACTACCTTGCGACCAGAACCTTTAATGTCTGATTTATATAGGAAATGCCGGAAATTTTTGTAAATTTAGGAATTAGAAATTCATCTAGCAATGTCCCAAAATCCTTCCTGGTACAGAAGTACGAAGTAAGGGATTGAGCATACGTATGAATCATTTGTCACACAACGACAATACGAAAAGGCAGAAAGAGAAAACCCGGTTTATTCCGGTTGCTTTGTGTGGGAATTCGTATGCACAGCGTATGCCTACGCACATTACAAAAACAAGAAAGAAAGTCGGTCAAGCCCGACTATAACATACTCTGTATCCTTACACTCGCATTTGCTCAGGAGTCAAACGGCCAGTTAACACCCCGCGCACAACGCGGTGCGCTCTCTAAGTTTCTCTTTCTCTCTCTCTTTCTCTCTCTCACTAAGATTGCCTGTGTTGAACGGTTAGGGTATGTTGCTGTGGTTGTTGGTGGGGGGGTGGGTGGTGTTAACTGGCCGTTTTTTGCCCATAACTTGAGTATCGTTCATCCGATCTTGATCATTCCTTCAACAAATCGATAAATAATTTTGTTTACAAGGTATCTCTAGAAGGAACGAACGATCTATCTCCAAAACTGTAGGAGATATGAAGTTTTTTCCAAATTACGGGGGCGGGAGGGGGCGTGGCAAAAATTGAAAATAAACTTGATCTGCCTGCAAGTATAAGAAATATATGTCCCATACATGTCAAACCTCTATCTCTTACCATCTCTGAGATCTCTTCGTTCATACGGACAGACAGACGGACGGACGGACAGACGGACAGACGGACATGGCTATATCGAATCGGCTGTTGATGCTGATCAAGAATATATATACTTTATAGGGTCGGAAACGATTCCTTCTCCCTGTTACATACTTTTGCACAAACTTAATATACTCTATGTACCTTCGGTACAGAGTATAAAAAGTGCATTCAGCGCATAAAGCTTTGCTTGGCACCCCTGATATAGCCAACATTCGCTAAGCATTTGGGAGTGGTGTCTCCTTACCTTATGAACCTGGCTAACTAACTGCAGCCATGAGCACCATTTTTTTTTAACAACTTGTTGAATTCAGCAATCCAACTTATTCTTCGAAAAAAGGTTTAATTAAATTCAAAGCAAAATTTCTTTAATTTTCATTCAAGAAATTTCAAAGCAAATCTCGTATGCTATGTATAGCAGACGGCCACCTATCTGTTAACCTGTATACAATGATCTAGGTCAACGAAAGATTAAACAAATTGTTCATCTCTGGACGTGAATACGCCAAGGATTTAGATTTAAACCGTAGTGAGTTATTTTTTCCGTTTTGAACACTAATTTTCTATCTATTTCTCTAAAAGAAAGCAGTTAAGATGTTTAGATAATCCAGCGAAAAGAGAAACGATTGAACTTGCACTTTCTATTTAATAAGTCTTATATAGTATACAGTTTTCCAAAGCCACTTGAGTACATATGTATCTGAGTTCTTTCATCTCCAATAGTTTTATTATCTTCTTCATCGGGAATCCCATTTCCAAAAGTCCAAATTACTCCGATTACATCAGACCCGCTCCTGGCAACCAGCACGCAGTCAGTCTACTTGCCAGCATCGTTCATGTTCTTGGGCAAACTGAGAAGTGAATTGATCAGCTCAGAGTTGCGTTTTCTCATACGTACTGGCGGGATAACTGAGTTGTCCAAGAAGTACGGATATCGACAAAGTGGCGTCAATTGGCTGGGTGAATATGTTGGGACTTTGTTGAACCAGTCGTACAAATCCTGATTGTACTCCTTTTGCACATAGCGCTCCTCATCGGGTGAAGGCAACGGCGAGGATAAACCGCGGGCGCAGCAAGTGGCCAGGAGCATCCAAGCCAAAGTGAAAGCGCTGAAAGCCATTTGCCTAAACTGGAGTGGAGCAATTTGTGAATGAGCTGTGCAATGGCTGTGCATGGATTTATATACCCAGGAATCTAGGACAGGTTAGGTAAACCACAGCGGGTGGCCACAACCCTTACCACGCATAACATATCAGTGTCAGCGCCATCACGACCAATATGTCAAGAGCAGGCAAATAAGCAAGCAATCGCGTCAGAGAGGGACCTGGACAAATATTTGCCTATGCAGTGTTTTATGCGCCAGCATGCAAGATTATTTGCTTAGCCTCGGGATGACATCCTTGAGTGTCGCATGATTAATTTTAGAATGACAAAGGATGCCATAAATATCTAATTTTATCGTTTTCATGCCGAAATTTCAGTTGTTTTTATCAATTGTGAAACCGCCAGACTGTGTAATCAAAGAAATTGTGTTTGCGTCATTTTTGCAAACGTCATCAATAGTTCCGATTTTGGCCACTTTCTTGTTTAATTATCGTGCCATATTTTTTTGGTCCGTAATTTTCAAAATCGCGTTGATATTGAAAAACTGAAAGTGTGATAAATTAGCGAAGATAAAGGACTATCAACCATAATTTTCTGAAATTTTTTCCATTTCCAGAAGTTGTTGGAAAATTACACAAGGCAACAAAATTAGACTTTTTCCAGTATATTGAAGGGTCGGTGGTGATTCTAGATTATTTTCGTGTGCTGAACACGAATCTGTTTTCAGAAATGGTCCATCACGTCGAGATTTTTAGTAATTTCAGCTTAAAGTTGCAAAAAGAGCCTGTTTTGACTCTTTTCAGACGAAAACCATCTAGAATCACCCCCAACCCTTCAATATACTGAACAAGGTCCAACAAGGCCTTGTGTTAATTATTATAATTTTATCAAAAACCATATTTTTATACTCTGCTCCAATATAGTAGTAGAAGAGAAGCTTCAGAGTTAATTATTCGGTAGAGTTTATTGTAATCAGCACAGAGGACACAAAACGGTTCAAACACATGATCCATACTCGAGAATCGGACGGACAAGAGAAGTGTACAAAATCTTTGTCGTATAGGGATCATCAAATTTCTTCGACCAGCGCTTAATAAACCCTAGAACACTCCTGGCCTTACAAACAGTAGCAGTAACATGAGAGTCAAATTTAAGTCGGTGATCAAGAATAACCCCAAGATCATTTACCTCATTGGCTGAATCATTTAAGCCCTCAAGTGGGACATTATCAAGCATATAAGTGAAGAATTGTGTCAAGCTCCTGTAAAATGTCATAACCTTACACTTGGAACTATTAAGGTTTAATAGATTATCTTTACACCAAGACTGAAATGCATCCAAGTCAGCTTGCAAATTATAGCGGGAAACCAAATCGTTATATGTTAAACATAGTTTCACATCATCGTCGTACATAAGCACACGAGAGTGAGTCAAGACAGACGAAAGATCATTTATGAAGAGAGTAACAAGCAATGGACCCAAGGGACTACCTTGGGGTACTCCAGAGGTAAGCTGGATTAGTTTCGAATATGAATTACAAAATAGAACTTCGGTAATCAGAGATCCAACTAAGAATGTTAGTTGGGAAACCAATTAAACTCAGTTTATGAAGCAACAAGGAGTGATTAACAGAATCAAAAGCCTTACTAAAATCAGTATAAATGACGTCAGTTTGCATCTTACCTAAGAACCATTTGATCACTAATGATGTAAGCTCTAATAAGTTAGTGGTAGTAGATCGACGCTTCACAAATCCATGTTGATAGGGTGAAATAATGGAACTACATAAATGTTGCAGTTGAGATGTCATAATTCTCTCAAAAGCTTTAGGAATTGCAGACAACTTGGAAATACCTCTATATTTCTCAACATCGGACTTATTACCTATTTTATGGAGAGGAATGATATAAGATTCCTTCCACAACACAGGGAAAGAGGCAATTCAAATAATTTACGAATAGGCTTACAAAGTGCATCAGCACAAAACCTAAGTACACAAGCAGGTACTCCATCGGGACCCGGTAAAACACAGGCTTAACAGAGTTAAGATTGCAAAGGAGAGAGCTTTCAGTGATTACAGGGCTAAAAATACAATTAGACCCAATTCAACTGATAGGGGTATGGTTGATTCGCAAAGAAGCTAGAGGACGTGTAGGTTGACATAAAAAACTCGGCAAACAGATCGGCTATGGCCTGATCAGTGTTTGCTTTCGCATTACCATACCGCACAGAAGAGGGCATAGTGGAAGATTTGCGTTTAGAGTTCACAAACGTATAAAACTGCTTAGGATTGTGCGAGAATTGAAGCCTGCAACGGGTAAGATACATAAGCACATTAAATCTAGAACGAGCATCCACATAACGGGAGAAATCAGATGATTTTTTCGAACTCTTATACTTTTTGAAATACCTTGACTTCTTCTTTTTCAAATTTATTATTTCTCTTGTGAACCAAGGAGGACAGCGAGGGAGCTCAAGTGGAACACAAACATCAAAAAGCGAGTACAAGGTACCATAAGAAAGTTGTATGGCAACATCAATATCTGTACAAGTGTACAATTGAGACCAATCGGTTTCAAAAATTAAATCGTTAAGTTTTAAAAAAATCTGTTTTTTGAAAACAACGGGTTTTAGCCGTCGAGTTTCCAGAAGCAGATCACACCCGAAAGGGCAATTCAGTGGTGTGTTCTAATGTAGGATGAAAGGGGTCCACAGGAAGAACCAACGGGTCAGTTCTAGATGCAACATTGCCGGGGGAATCCAACAAAAATATTAAATCAAGAGATCTGTCTATCGAGTTGCGAATAGGATTAACTTGTGACAAAGACAACTCAAATAGGCCATCGATAAAATCATGGGGCTTCGAAGGTAAATGCGCATTTGATTCATTGTTCGTGGACCACATTACTCCAGGCAAGTTAAAGTCTCCAAGAACAATCAATAGGGCACTGTTTGATAATAACAGAGAGATCGACTCAATGGCAGAGAGGTGAGTGGAGTAAATTGTGGTATCGGAATGTGGAGGAATATAGGAGCAAGTAATAAATACGGAAAAAGTAGAAAAAGTTATTTTAGCACTTATAAATTCGATGTCATGGGGAATTAAAGTATGTGTCAACTCCTACGAAAGGCCGGAATCCACAGCAATTAAAACCCCACCCCCAACGCGGGAAGAGCGATCGCATCTATAAGTGGTATATTTAGTGGAAAAACTGTCGAATCAGAGATGTCAGATTTTAACCACGTCTCGGTGAAAACTAGAACATGAAAAACGAAAGATACTCTGTCTACAAAGAGTTTAGCTAATTTAGAATTAAGACCACGTACATTTTGATAGGCAAACAGAAGGGAGGACGGTAGTTTTTTGACGCAACAATAGAGGTAGAGGCGCCAGAAGGGTTAGAAGGTAAAGACAAATTTATAGGAGGATTTTTCTTTTTGGCAGTATACTCTTCGATTATTAAATGTTCCTGCCAGAAATCCTTTGAACAAATTGTTCTAAAAATTTTATCCAGGACACTTACTTTGAAAGAAGCAACATCCCTTTCATACGAAAACCTCCTGGGGACCTCCTGAACGGACATTTTGGACACTAAATCTGATATCGCTAAATTGGGATCAGAGATACTGTCTGTACTGGTAAAATCTCCAGTACCAATTATCCTCCGCGCTGGAGCCGAAGTATTAAACGATATTAGACGCTGTATGTTAGGAGAAGATGGGCCCTGAACCTGATAAGGGACAGAAAGAACACTTTCCTCCTGAGGCACACCCGAGCGAATGGTTTTTTTGCGCGTTCATCAGTTTTAAACTGGCGAATTGTGATTCCAGCGTCACAAACTCGTCAGTAGCTTTCCGAAGATTAGCAAACACGCGCTTATGACCATCTTTAGTCTGCCTCATAAACAATCTCATGTCCATTTCTATTTCACGGGAAGACCCACAACTCCACTTCAGTCCACTGTCTAGCTCAATGCTGTCTTTAACCCTGGCAGTGCAACCAGCACATTTGACATGTATAACATGGTCACCAAGCCAATACACGATAAAGGTTTCGCTGGCGGCAGACGACAACTTCCACTTTTTATTAAAGCAGATCGGATAACGCATTTTTTAAATAGGGCAATTAAATTCGGCACCAAATAATCAAATGTATACAGACCAAATTCACCACTAGGGTAAAAAAAAAAAAAACAATAACTGTAATTCACACAAGTAGTCATAGTGGTAAGAGATGGTAAGAGACATAGGTTTGATATGTATGGGACAGAACCTTCACATACTTACAGGCAGATCAAGTATACATTCAATTTTAGACACGCATCCTGGTGCCCACAATTTGAAAAAATTGTAATTTCTTCCACAGTTTTGCAGAAAGCTGGTTCTTACCTACTAGCGATATTCAATAATCAAAATTATTTATCGATAAAGATCGGATGAACGATACTCAAGCGCTCATTTCAGCTGCTCTTGCAAGTACAGAGTATATTACAGCCGGAATTCATCGACTTTCTTACTTGCGTCGTGGTACCCGGTGCATTCAGTTCGGGCAAGTGTCATAAGATACTTTAGTGATGCTTTGTACCCGGAGCGCTGTATGCGCCGGATAGCGCCATCTGCCGCTTTTTTCTTCAAGGCTCATCGTATAAAGGAATGCAAGCACAAGCTATTCTGCTGTCATTGACGGGCCGGTGAATCTGTATTCCCCATTTTCGACATCCGGTTTCACATTCACACCATCTTGAAGATGAAGTGAACCTTCACTGTGTGTAACTTGAATAATAAATAAAGAGCAACAATGAATACAGGGGTGCCACAGAATTCATTAGCGATTTGGCTTCTAGCGATTTGCCAAATCGCGCGAAAATTTTTGCCATTCCACTTCCGCAGGCGTGTATATCGATAAACACAATGGTCAAAAAAATCTAGAAAATCTTCTGGGTCTTGCGCTTAATACGAGCACATAACAAACATTATATGAAATCAAAATGTTCTATTTGTAAACCTTATTCTGTTAAGTGTGTTTAGATTCAATGTACAACCGTCTATGTTTGTTATGTCCGAATTGTGATGGACGAACGCGTAGAGAGAAGACGAGAACGCAATTAAAATAATTTAATTTAACTCAGCTATCGTTTCGTGTTGCTTTTTTCATGAGTGAGATTTCTTCTTTTACAATTCATTCATTACTAATAAAAATGGATTAACCATGCTTTTATACCTTTACCTAGGTTCTGGAAATTCCGGCTACCTTTTATCTCACATAGGTATATTTTTTGACATATACCTGGTACCTTACCTAGGGAAGAAAATTGAGTACCTTTCCAAACACTGGTCTTACACTGAGAAAAAAGTCAAAGTTAAGTGGAATATTTATGAACATTTTTAGTTTTGCTCCACGAAAGACAGGTTTTATGCGACAGTATACAAATTAATTCAGCCTACAAAAATCATGGGAGCAGCATCAGCAAACCCATAAGCGTCTAAATTGGACTTTGAAGAGTAGTTTTCCTCATATTATGGCAAATTTGTCAAACCTGATCGTCGTGTACAAGCCATTGCGGTGGTTGGATTTTAATTACAACCATTTTAGGAAATAGCCTAGCGGCTCTTCTATTTTCACAAATTTTGTTGCATTTGAATTGTCCGGATAATCACGACAAAAAGGATTACATTTTATGGCAGGACAACTAGATTAATGCACGAAATGTTTATTGGAAATACTAATACAATAACATTCAGGCAATACTAGATTCAAACAATTTCCCCCAAATTCATATGTGCTTAATATCAAACAACCTCGCGAGAATGACATTAAAATTAAATGAATTGGGCTACGAAAGTGCCAAATGAGTTCCACACTCACCATAATCTCCGGTGACTATTATGATTTTTCAAATTTAAACAAATGGCTGGCTTATAGTTCTACTCTGTACCAAAGGTACACAGAGTATATTAAGTTTGTGCAAAATATGTAACAGCCAGAAGAAATCATCTCGGCCCCTATAAAGTATATACATTCTTGATCAGCATCAACAGCCGAGTCGATATAGCCATCTCCGTCTATCCGTCTGTTCGTCCGTCCGTATGAACAAAGAGATCTCAGGGATGGTAAGACATAGAGGCTTGACATGTATGGGACATATATTTTTTATACTTGCAGGCAGATCAAGTTTATTTTCAATTTTTGCCACGCCCCCTCCCGCTCCTGCAATTTGGAAAAAACGTAATTTCTCCCACAGTTTTCATGATAGATTGTTTGTACCTTCTAAATATATATATCAATCAAAGTTATTTATCGATTTGCTGAAGGAATGATAAAGATCGGATGAACGATACTCAAGTTATGAGCAAAAAACGGCCAGTTAACACCCCTTACCCCCCACCCATAACCTTAGCATTCCGTTCAACAGAGGCAATCTTAGTGAGAGAGAGAAAGAGAAACTTAGAGATGAGCGCGTATAACTCGTGAGCAAATGCGAGCTGCGACATTATTTTTCCACGCGTTTATTTTTTGACATTTACCTTGTACCTTACCTAGGTAGGAAAATTGAGTACTTTTCCAATCACTGCAAATAGCAGAATAAATT